>BDMV01000011.1:17798728-17832683 GCA_008326285.1 Oryza officinalis | reverse complement strand
TGAGCTTCATAAGGATTCCCACATACGGATTGGGTCCGAAGAAGGGAATTGTATCTATTACTTAGGATATAATGTTAGTTTCCTAATAGATACTGTCGGTTAGAGTTTGTATTAGGGAATTGTCTTTAATATGAGTTGTAATAGAGATAAGAGTCGTGTCCGATAAGGACGTATTGTGTAATTCTGGGTATAAATTAAACCCAGGTTCGTGTAAAGAAAAAAACGAATCAATACAACTACTTCGGCGCATCGCCACCTTTACTCTTTCACTGTTTTTCGACGAGTTCTTGCTTTCGAGTTGGGCTGCATCGGCTTCGATCTCCGACAAGAGGTAAAACTTGTTATGGCGGCTTGCGCTCTCGGGATTACTGCTTCCATCTTTATGACACTCTGATCCTGTTTGTGTGAATCGTCGAGTTATCATATATATTGTATAATCTGAATTGATATCAATATATAACTCAGATCGGTTGATGTCTGTTTCACAGAAAAGCAACCGATAGGGTTATATATCGCTATTGATCTAGATTATATAATATATCTACCATCTCGAAAAGGTTTTCATCGACTTGATCATCTAGACATTACGTTTCTTTACATATTTGGTGCTGCATCAGTTAGGTTTGACCTACTAAATCATGTTTAGAACCTTAATCTCTAGCCTGTCTATGATTACTAATAGAGATAGCGTCGGGGTTTCAGCCGATCTTACCTGGTTTAATTATCTTGTTATCCTGATATATTAAATCTGCCCTTTATATCGAGATATTAACTAAGTAAAATATATTGAGCTTGTTGTCAAATCTGGTTAGGATCATCTGAACATTAGTTTGACAAGTTGTTTAATATATTTTACTCATGATAATATCTCTGTATAAAGTAGTATCGGAGTACTAGCCGATGCATGTTAGATTTCCCTAATCGGCTATGCTATGAATATGTATAATCTATGCTTTATAATATATTTAGACATAAGTGATTCATACTGTCTCGGTGCCCTATCCGATCTATCCCAATCACTTGGTTTAAATATATTCTAAGACTTAGATTATATTTTGTTGATATCTACAGCCGATTGAGTAGATTTAGCTTTATCTTGCATCGGCTCAATGCTCAGTGATATGTCATCGGCAAGCCAGCCGATCGGCTATCATTGGTGGATTTAACTGCGTTTTCTTTCTTTGTTTCTTATTGGTTGCAGGATCAAACCAATTGGCACGCCTAGAACCCGAAAGAAATATTTGGACCTGCACTGGAATTAAGCAGATCTCCCAGGCCAGTGTGTGTTTTTTACATCAACACGCTTTTGACACGCCCGGTGGGACTTCGAAGAATTTTCATTATGGTAGACCTCAAGACAACTGACATTGACCCAGAGAATACCATTCCAATGACAGTGGACAAGTTGACGTTGGAACAAAAGGCAGAGCTGGGGGATATAATGAACAAGCTTCAAAAACAGTACTTACATTCTTTTGTCCAAACTAGATCGGGAACGGTGGTTCAGAGATACAAAGTAGCTTTGCCCAACAATGAAGAGCCAAAGTCAAGTTCTGGGAAGGAAAAAGGGGTTAAGCAAGAGGAATCTCCTGAAGAACCCAGGAATTTGCATGATCGAATTGACTATGCTGTGCATCATGCTTTGATCAACTAGTCAAGAGTGCTTGTCAACACTTTAACAAATAGGATCAAGTCTGTGGTTGATGGTACTATTGCTGAACACCAAGCAAAAGGACCAATTTTCTTACCAGATGGGGTCTTCCCGCAATATAGGCCGCTTATGACCAGCCAGCCAAAACATGCCACAAATATAGCCCCAGGACAGCCGATGGCGTCAACATCGGCTACAGTTCAACAAGAGATACCAGCGTCGGTACAGAAGCAAGTAGAATTTAATCCTCATGTACTGGTCCAACAACAACCTCAACATGTAGGGCAAAACATACCTCAAATATCAGCTGAGCAAGTTACAGCTATGTTCAATCCCAATCAGCTAGTTGTTCAGCCGATCCTGCATACACCAGCAAGACAGCAAGTGCCAACCTTCCAGCAACAAGCTGCCACTACTCAATTTGTTCCTAATCAACAAGATTTTAGTGCTCCACGAATGCCTCAGACCCACACAGGTGGCAATCTTAATTATCAATATCAACCTCACTCACCACAGGTGCAATATCGGCAGAGAACGTCTCCTCAACCATATCATCAACCGCAGTCTTATCAAGACGAGCTGATACAGCCACAGCATCAAGATGGAGCTCGGCAGAAGCCTTGGGCCGATATGATAGCCGATGTGATGAGAGAACAGTTTGGAGTAAAACCAAGGGATGGTGACAATCTGTATCGGCATCCATATCCAGAGTATTTTGAAAGAGTGCCATTACCAAGCCGATACAAGGTCCCAGACTTTTCAAAGTTCTCTGGGCAAGATAATGTATCAACTTATGAGCATGTTAGCCGATTTTTAGCTCAATGTGGTGAAGCATCGGCTACTGACGCTTTAAGAGTCAGGCTATTCTCTGTCTCTGTCTAGATCGGCTTTCACATGGTTTTCATCTTTACCTTATAATTCTGTTCACAGTTGGGCCGATCTGGAAAAATAGTTTCCCAAATATTTCTACAGTGGAGTTCATGAGATGAAACTACCTGATTTGACAAACATTAGGCAAAAACGAGAAGAATCTGTGCAAGATTATATTCAAAGGTTTAGGGAAATCAGAAACAGATGCTACAGCTTGGCGTTGACAGATTCTCAGTTAGCCGATTTAGCCTTCCAAGGTTTATTAACACCAATCAAAGAGAGGTTTTCGGCTCAAGATTTTGATAGTTTGGCTCATTTGGCCCAGAAGATAACAGCACACGAACAAAGATTTCAAGAGGCCAATAGAGCATTCAAAAAGGTGAACTTCATTAATTCTTATATTTCTGATTCTGAGGAAGAGGATGTTCCTGAGGTAGCAGCAGCTGAATGGGCAAGGAACAAGAAGGTGATTCCATGTCAATGGGTCAAGAACTTTGGAAAGGAGGAAAAATATGATTTTGATGTCAATAATGCTGACAAAATTTTTGATGTTTTGCTTCGGGAGAAACAAATTCAGCTGCCTGCTGGTCATGTGATTCCATCGGCTGAGGAATTAGGGAGCAGGAAATACTGCAAGTGGCACAATACAGGGTCTCATAGTACTAATGAATGTAAAGTATTTCGGCAACAGATCCAGGTGGCCATTGAGCAAGGCAGGATAAAATTTGATGACTCCAGGAAGCCGATGAAGATTGATGGTAATCCTTTTCCTATCAACATGGTCCATACAAGTGGGAGGACAGCCGACAGAAAGGACAATCGGCTCAATAAGTTTGACTCTACGAGTATGATTAATAAATATCAAAAGAGATATGATCGGCACGAAAGGCAATATTATGAGGATGATGATAGCTTTGATCTACATTGGAACTGCGAATTTTTCATATTTTGTTGGAATAAAGGGATGAGATTACCATCGATAGAAGACTGCCCAGGTTGTGCTAATGAAAACTATAATGGGAGTTTTAGCCGATTTCATTCTAAAGAGGATCGGCTGATGCAAAGGAAGTTGCCTGTTCATCAGAGGTTGGGCCCGATTCATCAAGATTATTTCCAGGAGGAGGTTGTTGAAGATACTTCAAGAGCTCAATGGTGTCCTTCTGGGATTTTTTCTAAAAGTCAGAAGAGAAGGGTTCAGAGGATGAGGAGCAGGGAACAATTTCATGAAGTTGAACAAGAAATCGATCATCGGCTGAAGAGAACAAAAACAAAACAGGAATGGCGTATTAAGAGTAAAATAGTACCAGCCGATGAGAGTGAAACGGATGAAGCGAAAAGGGTAATTAAAGGAAAGACCATTGCTTCTTCATCGGTCAACATGGTATTTGTGCTACCCGCGGAGTTCGAGGCTAATCAAGACAATGCAGATATCATGGAAGAATCTTGTGCTAGATTGATATTGTCACCAGAACAGGCTGTTTTTGAGAAACCCGAGGGAACAGAGAATCGGCACCTCAAGCCATTGTATGTCAAAGGATTTGTTAACGGTAAGCCGATATCCAAAATGTTAGTTGATGGTGGGGCTGCAGTGAATTTAATGCCATATGCAACATTTAAGAAATTGGGAAGGAGTTCAGATGACCTCATCAGGACTAATATGGTTCTTAAAGATTTTGGTGGCAATCCTTCAGAGGCCAAAGGAGTTCTTAATGTAGAATTGACAATCGGCAGCAAGACTGTTCCTACTACATTTTTTGTCATTGATGGGAAAGATTCATATAGCTTACTGTTGGAAGGGATTGGATTCATGCTAATTGTTGCGTTCCTTCAACCATGCATCAGAGCTTAATCCAAAGGCAAGGTGACAAGATAGAGGTTGTTCTAGCCGACAGGTCAGGACATGTTGCTAATGCCGATTTGTCTGTTTGGGAGATGGATGGAATTGATTGCTTATCAGAAAAAATCTGGCAAGGAGATTATCTAAAAGTGTTTGATTGTGGTATACAGCCAATTGGAGATGGAGAACCCCAGTTGTTACTTTGAGGGTGCTGTGGAGGGTTTCGATTTCTATACTAAAGATGCTGTAGATGATCTTGATGGTAAGCTTGGTCAAGGTTTCATGTCGGCCGATGATTTGGAAGAAGTTGACATTGGGTCAGGAGATAAGCCTAGACCGACATTCATCAGTAAGAATCTATCATCTGAATTCAAACTTACATTATTAAAGCTTTTGAAAGAATACAGCGATTGCTTTGCTTGGGAGTATTCTGAGATGCCAGGACTTAGCTGATCGATTGTTGAACATCGGCTTCCTATCAAGCCAGGATATCGGCCATATAAACAACCACCTAGGCGATGTAAAGCCGATATGTATGATGCGATTAAAGCTGAAATTACTCGTTTATATGATGCTAGTTTTATTCGTCCATGCCGATATGCTGAGTGGGTTTCTAATATAGTTCCGGTGATTAAGAAAAATGGCAAGCTTAGGGTCTGCATCGATTTCAGAGATTTAAATAAGGCTACCCCTAAGGATGAATACCCAATGCCGATTGCTGATCAATTGGTAGATGCTGCTTCAGGGCATAAAATTATAAGTTTTATGGATGGTAATGCTGGATATAATCAGATTTTAATGACAGAAGAAGACATTCACAAGACTGCTTTTAGGTGTCCTGGTGCAATCGGCTTGTATGAGTGGGTTGTTATGACTTTTGGATTGAAAAGTGCTGGAGCTACATATCAGAGAGCCATGAATTATATCTTTCATGATTTGATTGGTTTATTGGTTGAAATTTATATTGATGATGTAGTGGTGAAATCTAAAGAGATTATTGATCATATAGCCGATCTAAGAAAAGTATTTGAGAGAACAAGGAAATATGGCTTAAAGATGAATCCTACTAAGTGTGCTTTTGGTGTATCGGCTGGACAATTTTTGGGTTTTCTTGTACATGAGAGGGGTATTGAAGTGCCAAAAAGGAGTATTAGTGCAATATAGAAAATCCGACCTCCAGAAGACAAGAAACAGTTGCAATCTTTGATCGGCAAGATAAATTTTATCAGGAGATTTATTTCTAATTTGTCTGGGAGATTAGAGCCTTTCACGCCTTTACTCAGACTTAAAGCCGATCAAGAGTTTACATGGGGGGCAGGGCAACAGAAGGCCTTGGATAATATTAAGAAGTATTTAAGTTCTCCTCCAGTTTTAGTTTCTCCACGGAAAGGGGTGCCTTTCAAATTATACTTGTCAGCCGATGAGAGGTCAATCGGCTCGATCTTAATCCAGGAGTTCGAAGGTAAAGAGAGGGTAATCTTTTATTTGAGTAGAAGACTTTTGGATGCAGAGACCAGGTATTCTTCGGTGGAGAAGTTGTGCTTATGCTTGTATTTTTCATGTACAAAGTTGAGGCATTATTTGTTATCCAATGAATGTACTATAATCTGTAAAGCCGATGTAGTCAAGTATATGCTATTGGCTCCAGTATTGAAAGGAAGGGTTGGAAAGTGGATTTATGCCTTAACAGAATTCGATCTCAAGTATGAGTCACCTAAAGCTATTAAGGGGCAAGCTATAGCCGATTTTATTGTCGAACATCGAGATGACTCGACCGGTTCAGTGGATATTGTACCTTGGACATTATTTTTTGATGGATCGGTTTGCACTCATGGTTGTGGCATCGGTTTGGTTATCATATCACCGAGAGGGGCGAGTTTTGAATTTGCTTATACTATCAAGCCATATGCTACAAATAACCAAGCTGAATACGAGGCAGTTCTCAAAGGTTTGCAACTTTTGAAGGAATTTGAAGCCGATGCTATT
Source organism: Oryza officinalis (assembly GCA_008326285.1). Classification (NCBI taxonomy): domain Eukaryota; kingdom Viridiplantae; phylum Streptophyta; class Magnoliopsida; order Poales; family Poaceae; genus Oryza; species Oryza officinalis. Next base: position 17,826,339 of record BDMV01000011.1, on the reverse strand, counting down.
GAAATTATGGGTGATCCATTATTGGTGATTAGCCAACTAGCTGGAGAGTATGAGTGCAAGAGTGATGTATTGATGGCTTATTATGAAAAGTGTCAGGCATTAATAGATGAGTTTCGGCTGGTGACGTTGAGATATGTTCCTCGGGAGCAGAATTTAGAGGCTAATGCTTTGGCTCAGGGGGCATCGGGATACAAGCCGATGGTGACAGATGTTGAGATGGGGATTGTTACAATTGCAGCCGATGATTGGAGGTATGATGTGTTTCATTATTTGAAGAATCCTTCTCAATCGGTTTCAAGGAAATTGAGGTATAAGGCTTTGAGATATGTCTTGTTAGATGATGAATTGTATTATCGAACGATTAATGGGGTGTTGCTCAAATGTCTAAGTGCTGATCAAGCCAAAGTTGTGATGGGAGAAGTTCATGAAGGTATTTGTGGTACTCATCAATCGGCTCATAAAATGAAGTGGTTACTTCGAAGGGTTGGGTATTTTTGGCCAACCATGTTGGAGGATTGCTTTAGATACTACAAGGGATGTCAAGATTGCCAGCAATTTGGATCAATTCAGAGAGCACCAGCATCGGCTATGAATCCAATAATCAAGCCATGGCCGTTCAGAGGCTGGGGAATTGATATGATCGGCCAGATCAATCCACCATCGAGTAAAGGACATAAATATATATTGGTGGCAACCGATTATTTTACAAAGTGGGTGGAAGCAGTTCCATTGAAAAAAGTTGATTCTGGGGATGCAATTCAGTTCGTTAAAGAGCATATTATATACCGATTTGGTCTTCCACAAACAATTACAACTGATCAAGGATCTATTTTTGTGTCAGATGAGTTTGTTCAATCTATGGAGAGTATGGGAATCAGATTGTTGAATTCTTCACCATATTATGCGCAAGCTAATGGGCAGGCAGAAGCATCTAACAAAAGCTTGATTAAGTTGATTAAGAGAAAGATTGCCGATTTTCCAAAGCAGTGGCATAACCGATTGGCTGAGGCATTATGGTCTTATCGGATGGCTTGTCATGGATCAATTCAAGTTCCTCCATATAAGTTAGTTTATGGGCATGAAGCAGTTTTGCCATGGGAGCATGTCATCGGCTCAAGGAGAATTGATTTACAAGATGAATTGACAGCCGATGACTATCATAATCTTATGGTAGATGAGTCAGAAGACTTGGTTCAATCCAGAATGTATGCTTTACAGAAGATAACAAAAGATAAGGAGCGTGTTGCGCGACATTATAATAAGAAGGTTGTACCGAAATCTTTTGAGGAGGGAGAATTGGTTTGGAAATTGATTCTGCCGATTGGAACTCGTGATAATAAGTTCGGCAAGTGGTCACCAAATTGGGAAGGACCTTTTCGGATTTACAAATCTGTGTCTAAGGGAGCTTACATGCTACAAGGGCTTGATGGAGAAATATTTGGAAGAGCTCTTAATGGAAAATATTTGAAAAAGTATTACCCGAGTGTTTGGATTAATTCATGATTCGGTTGTGTTTTGCCGATACATGGTAGCCGATGTATTGACATCGCATTTAGATGACCGATATAAGTTATATCGCCCTTAGCACAATCTTTTAGTATAATCGGTTGTTTCATGGTTATTTTTTTTTCTTAGCCGATTGTAATTTTGTGATGTTTCGTTCTCCATAACAAAATTAGGGGGCATATACATACAAAAATTTCAATACTTCAACGCAAAAATACAAGTATGGAGTTTATATTATCATCGGCAGATTCATGTTACAAGTTTTTGGATAGCCGATATGGCCCTTTGCCTAATTTGTTCTATTTCTTCTATGGCTTGGGCATCGGCTGCATCACTTCCTGGGATGACTTTCATGGATTTGTTTAGATCGGCTAAGTGTCTGATCGAGGACTTCAGCTTGGATTTTTGTTCTTCAATGGCTCTTGGTAAATCGGCAAGCTTCTGTTCTTCCAGTGATAACTCAGCGTTGCAGGCTTCTAATTCAGCCAGTAGTTCAATCTTCTTATTCTTTAGCCGATCTATATTGCTTTGGATAGAACTTGGCCCAGAGATCATCTGATCAAGTTTGGCTTTTTCCTCATTTATGGATTGCCGATTGGCATGGATAGTTGCCTCAAGGTTTTTTCGCTCTCGTCTATCAGGTATCCTCTGTCTTGATCTTTCCAGCTTGTGACGATATTGTTCAAGGAAAACTGCTGGAGAGATGATTTCGGCTGCATCATCTGGGATCTGATCTTGAATGTCTTCAAATCTTGCTCTAATTGATCCACAGTTGACAACCAAAGCATCAAGGGAACCTTCAAGCCGATGAGCAATATCCTTGAGGGTGGCTTTTAAGTCATCGGCTATAGGAGCAATAACCTTGCTAGATGTTTCTTCCTCTTCATCCATGAATTGCCTAATGTCAAAGGAGAACATGTCAGCTAAGGCCTGAAAGAGACAGGATTGTTAGTCAATAGAATATTAATGGCCGATTTATATTTTTGATACAAATACTTATAGGAATAGGAGGAATCGGCTGGTCTTCAATGTGGTGGCTGTCTCTAGCCGATGGAGTATGTTCACTTGAATCATGATGGATAGGAGTTGGAGAGCGGATCAGCTGAAATATAAAATGAGTTAATACTTGATGAAATGAGATTTAAACAAAGTTTTGAAGGAAGTGTTACCGATGGAGGCGGTGCAGGTTTCTTCTTGGCAGCCGATTTCTTTTTCTACAAAAGAAGAGTTAACGCTGAGATCGGCAAAGAAAATTATGAAAGGACTGAAGAGTACAAAGTGCATACCCGAGGTTGGTATGTCTTGTGGATCGGCGTTGGTGAAGTTTGCTGAGGAATAGGGATATTGATTGTTGGAGTTTCTTCTACTGTTTCACTCAGCTCGGCAGCTGCTTCATCGATGGCTTTTTCTATATCTTCTTCATCTGGATCATTGGCTATTATGTTTCTCTGCTTTTTGGTGGCTTTCTTCTTTGTAGCCGGTGGATCGATAGTCGATGACCTGGTCCTTTTCTTCTTACCAGCTTCAGAGGGAATCGGCTCACGTGTTTGTCCATGGAGCAGGGAAGATGTCTTGGGGGCATTATAGCCGACGGTTGAAGGAGCCAATCCACCACCGTTGGGGAGAATTCCAGCAGCATAGTTGATATTGACTCCGTTTCTGCTGACATGTGGAGGAGAAGACTCTGTGGTCTGCAAACAAAAGAAGAAAAGGAGTTAAGTTATTTTCTAAAGACAATCGGCTATCGATAAGGATATTGAAAAAAGAGGTATGTTTACCTGTGGAACCATGTCTGGAATGATGTCAGTCAGATACATGGAAGCCGATTAGTGAAAAAGATGTTTTTTCCATTCAACCCACCATTGATCAAAAGTGGAACTCCTTAGCATAGCCAATTCAATGTTTTCCAAACTTCCAAAGGGAGGTCCTTCTATGCTTAATAATCTGTCCATCATCAGAGCCGATGAGATTTCTCCTCTGGTTTGGATTTTTCCTGAGAAGTACAAACCGATTGGCATCTGCCCCATTCCCATTTGTCTGGCAGCACTCACAGGGTGATAAAATTCATAGGATATCTGGATATTCCTGCCTTGATGGATGTCGACAGGAAGAATACAGGGAGTGATAGCCGTTGTAAAGACTTCTCTGGATTTCTCAAATTTTTCAGAGTTTATTTCATCAAATCTGAAATCGGCTGGCAATTCAAAATCTGCAGAGAATTCATATGCAAACCAATTTCTAGAATCTTTTAGAAATCCATCATAGAAGTTGCCAAACCAATTGACAAAGGGTTCAGCCGAAAGTTCTAATCCAGGATATGTGGATGCTGCCTCTCCAAAGGACATACATCTTCTGGTTGTGACTTCATCTCCTTCATCATCCTTGGTCGGCTCAACTAATGGAAATCAGCTTCAGGCAGTGCTGATCTCTTGTCTATTTTGATTGTATGCAGATTAAGCCATAACTGCAATAGCCACCAAGGTCCACCTGTGCCGATTACTGAGTTGGTAGCAAGCTTAGCCGATGCATTGCTCAAAATCTGATATAAATAACCCAGGAGGTATTTGCCTAGTGGGAATTGCTTTTTGTTGACTAGAGCTTCGGCTATATGCTGCCAGTTGGTGGTTGGACCACAGCTTGAACCACAAAACAGAAACTTTTCCAGCCACATCAAGAGAAAGGCTGCGTGTTCTTTAGGAGTGACAGGGCCAGATCCCATATTCAGAGAGATGAATCCACTCCAGCCTCCAATGCTTCTCGTTTTGAAAATAAATTGGTTTTTGCTGTTCAAGCTGATAGGGTTAGCCGATGAGGTGATGTCTAGCCCAGTTATCATGGTGATGTCCAGAAGAGTTGGGGTCATTGGTCCTTGGTTGAAGAGGAAGGCATTCAAGGTGTTGGACCAAAAATAGCTGGCAGCCGATAGCATGGGTTCATCTTTGGCTAAATCGGCTATGGTTAGGGCTAAGCACTGAGCGATGCCGATTTCTTCCCAGTGAGTTTGTTTGCTAGCTGACATCCTCTTTTACCATTCAGACCAAGTCTTGACAGCTGATGGCCAGGATTTAAAAGTATTGCTCCAATGGTTCAAACTAGGGTTGGTTAACTTAAAGGGGATCCTGTTTGTCTCGGCATTGATGATTTCTATGTGGTCTTTGTTGCCGATTGGGCCCAAGAAGTACCGATTGGGATGAACCAGGCTTGGGATTGCAACTTGGTGGGAGAGATGCTACAGAAAAGAAAGGGGAGAAGAAATAAATTGCGAAGGAAAACTAATCTATGAGTAGAGATGGGATTCGGCTGATGGGGTTACCTAAGGGAACTCGATGACCGGAGCGCTTGAAGGACCTGCGGAAGATGACATCGTCGGAGATGGAGTTGTTGCTGACGAGAGAATCGCCTATGTGGTCGCCGGAGAATCCGATGAGGCTATTGCAAGAGTTGGAGGCGATTACAGTTGAGGCGGTGAAAATGGGAATAACGGCGTGAAAACCTCCAAGCAGTGGTTGCTATTTAAGAAGGCGTGTGCTAACGGTTGAAATGGAAACAGAACCCTAGATCGATTCGGAGAGGATTCGAGCAAATCCGCAACATTCCAAATATCGCGGACTTGGGGGGCATGTGTTAACGACCAAATTTGGTAAATCAAGTATTGGATTTGAAGATAGAATCGAAACGGATTTGGAGGAAGGTGGCGGTTGCTGAAACAGAGCAAGGATCGGTTGGTGACCGAATCGGCTACGGTGTGTATCGGCTGGTGACCGAGTCGGCTATCGTGTCCATCGGCTGAGACAGAGTCAGACAAGGTTAGCCGATGTAGCCGATTCCGATGAGAAGATAACAGAGTCTTTGTTGGGTTCGGTTGATGAGCTTCATAAGGATTCCCACGTACGGATTGGGTCCGAAGAACGGAATTGTATCTATTAATTAGGATATAATGTTAGTTTCCTAATAGATATTGTCGGTTAGAGTTTGTATTAGGGAATTGTCTTTGATAAGAGTTGTAATAGAGATAAGAGTCGTGTCCGACAAGGACATAGTGTGTAGTTCTGGGTATAAATTGAACCCAGGCTTGTGTAAGAAAAAACAACGAATCAATACAACAATTTCGGCGCATCGCCACCTTTTTCTCTTTCACTGTTTTCGACGAGTTCTTGCTTTCGAGTTGGGCTGCATCGGCTTCGATCTCCGACAAGAGGTAAAACTTGTTATGACGGTTTGCGCTCTCGGGATTAGTGCTTCCATCTTTATGACACTCTGATCCTGTTTGTGTGAATCGTCGGGTTATCATATATATTGTATAATCTGAATTGATATCAATATATAACTTAGATCGGTTGATGTCTGTTTCACAGAAAAGCAACCGATAGGGTTATATATCGCTATTGATCTAGATTATATAATATATCTACCATCTCGAAAAGGTTTTCATCGACTTGATCATCTAGACATTACGTTTCTTTACATATTTGGTGCTGCATCAGTTAGGTTTGACCTACTAAATCATGTTTAGAACCTTAATATCTAGCCTGTCTATGATTACTAATAGAGATAGCGTCGGGGTTTCAGCCGATCTTACCTGGTTTAATTATCTTGTTATCTTGATATATTAAATCTGCCTTTTATATCGAGATATTAACTAAGTAAAATATATTGAGCTTGTTGTCAAATCTGGTTAGGATCATCTCAACATTAGTTTGACAAGTTGTTTAATATATTTTACTCATGATAATATCTCTGTATAAAGTAGTATCGGAGTACTAGCCGATGCATGTTAGATTTCCCTAATCGGCTATGCTATGAATATGTATAATCTATGCTTTATAATATATCTAGACATAAGTGATTCATACTGTCTCAGTGCCCTATCCGATCTATCCCAATCACTTGGTTTAAATATATTCTAAGACTTAGATTATATTTTGTTGATATCTACAGCCGATTGAGTAGATTTAGCTTTATCTTGCTTTATCTGTTATAGCCGATTTAATGCATCTTGCATCGGCTCAATGCTCAGTGATATGTCATCGGCAAGCCAGCCGATTGGCTATCATTGGTGGATTTAACTGCGTTTTCTTTCTTTGTTTCTTATTGGTTGCAGGATCAAACCAATTGGCACGCCTAGAACCCAAAAGAAATATTTGGACCTGCACTGGAGTTAAGCAGATCTCCCAGGCCAGTGTGTGTTTTTTACATCAACACGCTTTTGACACGCCCGGTGGGACTTCGAAGAATTTTCATTATGGTAGACCTCAAGACAACTGACATTGACCCAGAGAATACCATTCCAATGACAGTGGACAAGTTGACGTCGGAACAAAAGGCAGAGCTGGAGGATATAATGAACAAGCTTCAAAAACAGTACTTACATTCTTTTGTCCAAACTAGATCGGGAACGGTGGTTCAGAGATACAAAGTAGCTTTGCCCAACAATGAAGAGCCAGAGTCAAGTTCTGGGAAGGAAAAAGGGGTTAAGCAAGAGGAATCTCCTGAAGAACCCAGGAATTTGCAAGATCGAATTGACTATGCTGTGCATCATGCTTTGATCAACCAGTCAGGAGTGCTTGTCAACACTTTAACAAATACGATCAAGTCTGTGGTTGATGGTACTATTGCTGAACACCAAGCCAAAGGACCAATTTTCTTACCAGATGGGGTCTTCCCGCAATATAGGCCGCTTATGACCAGCCAGCCAAAACCTGCCACAAATATAGCCCCAGGACAGCCGATGGCGTCAACATCGGCTACAGTTCAACAAGAGATACCAGCGTCAGTACAGAAGCAAGTAGAATTTAATCCTCATGTACTGGTCCGACAACAACCTCAACATGTAGGGCAAAACATACCTCAAATATCAGCTGAGCAAGTTACAGCTATGTTCAATCCCAATCAGCCAGTTGTTCAGCCGATCCTGCATACACCAGCAAGACAGCAAGTGCCAACCTTCCAGCAACAAGCTGCCACTACTCAATTTGTTCCTAATCAACAAGATTTTAGTGCTCCACGAATGCATCAGACCCACACAGGTGGCAATCTTAATTATCAATATCAACCTCACTCACCACAGGTGCAATATCGGCAGAGAACGTCTCCTCAACCATATCATCAGCCGCAGTCTTATCAAGACGAGCAGATACAGCCACAGCATCAAGATGGAGCTCGGCAGAAGCCTTGGGCCGATATGATAGCCGATGTGATGAGAGAACAGTTTGGATTAAAACCAAGGGATGGTGACAATCTGTATCGGCATCCATATCCAGAGTATTTTGAAAGAGTGCCATTACCAAGCCGATACAAGGTCCCAGACTTTTCAAAGTTCTCTGGACAAGATAATGTATCAACTTATGAGCATGTTAGCCGATTTTTAGCTCAATGTGGTGAAGCATCGGCTACTGACGCTTTAAGAGTCAGGCTATTCTCTTTGTCTCTGTCTAGATCGGCTTTCACATGGTTTTCATCTTTACCTTATAATTCTGTTCACAGTTGGGCCGATCTGGAAAAACAGTTTCACAAATATTTCTACAGTGGAGTTCATGAGATGAAACTATCTGATTTGACAAACATTAGGCAAAAACGAGAAGAATCTGTGCAAGATTATATTCAAAGGTTTAGGGAAATCAGAAACAGATGCTACAGCTTGGTGTTGACAGATTCTCAGTTAGCCGATTTAGCCTTCCAAGGTTTATTAACACCAATCAAAGAGAGGTTTTCGGCTCAAGATTTTGATAGTTTGGCTCATTTGGCCCAGAAGATAACAGCACACGAACAAAGATTTCAAGAGGCCAATAGAGCATTCAAAAAGGTGAACTTCATTAATTCTTATATTTCTGATTCTGAGGAAGAGGATGTTCCTGAGGTAGCAGCAGCTGAATGGGCAAGGAACAAGAAGGTGATTCCATGTCAATGGGTCAAGAACTTTGGAAAGGAGGAAAAATATGATTTTGATGTCAATAATGCTGACAAAATTTTTGATGTTTTGCTTCGGGAGAAACAAATTCAGCTGCCTGCTGGTCATGTGATTCCATCGGCTGAGGAATTAGGGAGCAGGAAATACTGCAAGTGGCACAATACAGGGTCTCATAGTACTAATGAATGTAAAGTATTTCGGCAACAGATCCAGGTGGCCATTGAGCAAGGCAGGATAAAATTTGATGACTCCAGGAAGCCGATGAAGATTGATGGTAATCCTTTTCCTATCAACATGGTCCATACAAGTGGGAGGACAGCCGACAGAAAGGACAATCGGCTCAATAAGTTTGACTCTACGAGTATGATTAATAAATATCAAAAGAGATATGATCGGCACGAAAGGCAATATTATGAGGATGATGATAGCTTTGATCTACATTGGAACTGCGAATTTTTCATATTTTGTTGGAATAAAGGGATGAGATTACCATCGATAGAAGACTGCCCAGGTTGTGCTAATGAAAACTATAATGGGAGTTTTAGCCGATTTCATTCTAAAGAGGATCGGCTGATGCAAAGGAAGTTGCCTGTTCATCAGAGGTTGGGCCCGATTCATCAAGATTATTTCCAGGAGGAGGTTGTTGAAGATACTTCAAGAGCTCAATGGTGTCCTTCTGGGATTTTTTCTAAAAGTCAGAAGAGAAGGGTTCAGAGGATGAGGAGCAGGGAACAATTTCATGAAGTTGAACAAGAAATCGATCATCGGCTGAAGAGAACAAAAACAAAACAGGAATGGCGTATTAAGAGTAAAATAGTACCAGCCGATGAGAGTGAAACGGATGAAGCGAAAAGGGTAATTAAAGGAAAGACCAATGCTTCTTCATCGGTCAACATGGTATTTGTGCTACCCGCGGAGTTCGAGGCTAATCAAGACAATGCAGATATCATGGAAGAATCTTGTGCTAGATTGATATTGTCACCAGAACAGGCTGTTTTTGAGAAACCCGAGGGAACAGAGAATCGGCACCTCAAGCCATTGTATGTCAAAGGATTTGTTAACGGTAAGCCGATATCCAAAATGTTAGTTGATGGTGGGGCTGCAGTGAATTTAATGCCATATGCAACATTTAAGAAATTGGGAAGGATTTCAGATGACCTCATCAAGACTAATATGGTTCTTAAAGATTTTGGTGGCAATCCTTCAGAGGCCAAAGGAGTTCTTAATGTAGAATTGACAATCGGCAGCAAGACTGTTCCTACTACATTTTTTGTCATTGATGGGAAAGATTCATATAGCTTACTGCTTGGAAGGGATTGGATTCATGCTAATTGTTGCGTTCCTTCAACCATGCATCAGAGCTTAATCCAAAGGCAAGGTGACAAGATAGAGGTTGTTCTAGCCGACAGGTCAGTACATGTTGCTAATGCCGATTTGTCTGTTTGGGAGATGGATGGAATTGATTGCTTATCAGGAAAAATCTGGCAAGGAGATTATCTAAAAGTGTCTGATTGTGGTATACAGCCAATTGGAGATGGAGAACCCCAGTTGTTACTTTGAGGGTGCTATGGAGACATTCTACAAAGCCCTGGAGTGGCACTCATGCATGCTACGTCGTGGAGCATGAAACCTTTTCAGGGGAAAAGTTTAGAAACTTGGCAAATAAACACAATCCTCACCTTGTTTGGCACAACCTTGGATAAGCGATGCGTTTTAGGGCAATGTTCTTAAAGTTTCGATGGAAATAACCCCACAACAAGTTAATCTGGTCCGTTGAGGGCCGTTCTGCACCGAGCATATCAGGTTTAGGAACTAATTTGTGGTAGCGTGGCAGGGCAAGAACGACATTGGATGGGCTAAATAACACTCTTCAAATTCCTAGTTGTCAAGCATTTCAATCATAACGGATGTCGTTTCGACTGATATCTGGCAACAGAGACATTCTACAAGGCCCTGGAGTGGGACACATGCGTCTTACGTCATGGAACCTGGAACCTTTTAAGGGGAAAAGTTTAGAAACTTTGTGAATAAATACATTCCTCACCTTGTTTGGCACAACATTTGGATAAGCGAGGTGTTTAGGGCAATGTCCTTAAAGTTTCGATGGAAATAACCCCACAACAAGTTAATCTGGTCCGTTGAGGGCCCTTCTACACCGAGCACATCAGGTTTAGGAACTAACTTGTGGTAGCGTGGCAGGGAAAGTACGACATTGGACGGGCTAAAAAACTCTCTTCAAATTCCATGTTGTCATGCATTTCCATCCTAACGAATGTCATTTCGACTGATATCTGGCAAGGGAGACATTCTACAAAGCCCTGGGGTGGCACTCATGCATGCTACGTCGTGGAGCATGAAACCTTTTCAGGGGAAAAGTTGAGAAACTAGGCGAATAAACACATTCCTCACCTTGTTTGGCACAACCTTGGATAAGCGATGCGTTTTAGGGCAATGTTCTTAAAGTTTCGACGGAAATAATCCCACAACAAGTTAATCTGGTCTGTTGAGGGACCATCTACACCGAGCACGTCTAGTTTAGGAACTAATTTGTGGTAGCGTGGCAGGCAAGAACGACATTGGATGGGCTAAAAAACACTCTTCAAATTCCATGTTGTCAGGCATTTCCATCATAACGGATGTCGTTTCGACTGATATCTGGCAATGGAGACATTCTACAAATGCCTAGAGTGGAACTCATCTGTGCTACGTCGTGGAGCATGAAACCTTTTCAAGGGAAAAGTTTAGAAACTAGGCGAATAAACACATTCCTCACCATGTTTGGCACAACCTTCGATAAGCGATGCGTTTTAGGGCAATGTTCTTAAAGTTTTGCTGGAAATAACCCCACAACAAGTTAATCTGGTCCGTTGAGGGCACTTCCGCACCAAGCACATCAGGTTTAGGAACTAATATGTGGTAGCGTGGCAGGGCAAGAACGACATTGGAAGCGCTAAAAAACACTCTTCAAATTCCATCTTGTCATGCATTTTCATCATAACGGATGTCGTTTCGACTGATATCTGGCAACAGAGATATTCTACAAGGCCCTGGAGTGGCACAAATGCGTGCTACGTCATGGTCCAAGCAACCTTTTCAGGGGAAAAGTTTAGAAACTTTGTGAATAAACACATTCCTCACCTTGTTTGGCACAACCTTTGGATAAGCGATGCGTTTTAAGGCAATGTCCTTAAAGTTTCGATGGAAATAACCCAACAACAAGTTAATCTGGTCCGTTGAGGGCCCTTCTACAGCGAGCACGTCAGGTTTAGGAACAAATTTGTGGTAGCGTGGCAGGGAAAGAACGACATTGGATGGGCTAAAAAACACTCTTCAAATTCCATGTTGTCATGCATCTCCATCCTAACGGATGTCGTTTCGACTGATATCTGGCAACGGAGACATTCTACAAAGCCCTGGAGTGGCACGTATGCGTGCTACTTCATGGAGCATGCAGCATTTTTTGGGGAAAAGTTTAGAAACTTTGTGAATAAACACATTCCTCACCTTGTTTGGCACAACCTTTGGATAAGCGAGGCGTTTAAGGCAATGCCTTAAAGTTTCGATGGAAATAACCCGACAACAAGTTAATCTGGTCCGTTGAGGGCCCTTCTACACCGAGCATGTCAGGTTGAGGAAGTAATTTGTGGTAGCGTGGCAGGGAAAGAACGACATTGGACGGGCTAAAAAACTCTCTTCAAATTCCATGTTGTCATGCATTTCCATCCTAATGGATGTCGTTTCGACTGATATCTGGCAAGGGAGACATTCTACGAAGCCCTGGAGTGGCACTCATGCGTGCTACGTCGTGGAGCATGAAACCTTTTCAGGGGAAAAGTTTAGAAACTAGGCGAATAAACACATTCCTCACCTTGTTTGGCACAACCTTGGATAAGCGATGCGTTTTAGGGCGATGTTCTTAATGTTTCGATGGAAATAACGCCACAACAAGTTAATCTGGTCCGTTGAGGGACCTTCTACACCGAGCACGTCAGGTTTAGGAACTAATTTGTGGTAGCGTGGCAGGCAAAAACGACATTGGATGGGCTAAAAAACACTCTTCAAATTCCATGTTGTCTTGCATTTTGTCACGCCCAGAAATTCACTACCAGAATTTCCAAAGCAAATTGTGTATTAAAATCCCTGTCCAGGACCAGCCAGGGTACACAAATGACAAAGTTGCCATACAGATCCACGTCTTACAAAACAATAAAAATCTCTTACAAAACTGCAGCGGAAAAAGGAAACAACTATTCTAATAAACTAAACACTCGCAACGTAGCGACTCCAAACCACAGGCATTCCTCGACGGTAGCAACAAGCCTACTCTTCTGAAAAATCTTCCTCTGAAACAACCTCCAACTCTGGTGTGGGGAAAAATAAAGCAAGACTGAGTACTACCCACTGTACTCAACAAGTCATACCGGAAAGGAAATAATGATGCAAGTAATAACAAAGGAGAGCTGCAATGGTTATTTTGCATAAAATACGCATTTAAAAACAATAGTTGAAAACAGTAAAACAGTTGAATTAATTAGTCATAATTAAACCATCACTGTCCAACGCTACACCACGTTGCGACAGGCCCAACCATCCACCTGAACTAAACCATTTCCATTAAGTCAAATTATTAAAGAGTTCAACTAATCACGGTGAATCTGGTTGATCGCCCATAACCGCGGGCATGGCTATTCGAATAGTTTTACTCTGATCAGAGGTGTACATCTGTACCCACAAGACACAGTCCTACAACACATTACTGTGCGCCAACATACCACCACGGTATACCGGAAAAGGAGCTGTGACAGGACCCTTCGCATAACCCCCTCTAACCAATCGTACCACCTCGGGTTTCACCCCCACTCCTCAAAAGGCAGTGGGCAGCCCCCCCTCGAGCCTCGGTGAATCCGGTAGCCGCATAGACCCTCGCCGGGCCCATCCAAACTCCATCACTGTTAACGACCAAATTTGGTAAATCAAATATTAAATCTGAAGATAGAATCAACGCGGATTTGGAAGAAGCTAGCGGTTACCAAAACAGAGCAAGAATCGGTTGGTGACCGAATCGGCTACGGTGTCTATCGACTAGTGACCGAATCGGCTATTGTGACCATCGGCTGAGACAGAGTCGGACAAGGATAGCCGATGTAGCCGATTCCGATGAAAGGACAACAGAGTCTTTGTCAGGGTCGGTTGGTGAGCTTCATGAAGATTCCCATATACGGATTGGGTCCGAGGAAGGGAATTGTATCTATTGCTTAGGATATAATGTTAGTTTCCTAGTAGATACTGTCGGTTAGAGTCTGTATTAGGAAACTGTCTGTAATGTGAGTTGTAATAGAGATAGGGGTCGTGTCCGATAAGGACTTATTGTAGAGTTCTGGGTATAAATTAAGCCCAGGGTCGTGTAAGGAAAATAACAGATCAATACAACAACTTCGGCGCATCGCCACCTTTACTCTTTCATCGTTTTTTCGACGAGTTCTTGCTTTCGAGTTGGGCTGCATCGGTTTCGATCTCCAGCAAGAGGTAAAACTTGTTATGGCGGCTTGCGCTCTCGGGATTAGTGCTTCCATCTTCATGACACTCTAATCTTGTTTGCGTAAATCGTCGGGTTATCATATATATTGTATAATCTAGATTGATATCAGCATATAACTCAGATTGGTTAATAACTGCTCAACAGAAAACTAGCCGATAGAGTTATATATTGATGCTGGTTTAGATTACACAATATATCTACCATCTCGAAAAGGTTTTCATCGACTTCATCATCTAGGCATTGTGTTTCTCTACATATTTGGTGCTGCATCAGTTAGGTTTGACCTACTAAATCATGTTTAGAACCATAGTCCCTAGCCTGTCTATGATTACTAATAGAGATAGCGCCGGGGTTTCAGCCGGCCTTACCTGGTTTAATTGTCTTGTTATCTTGATATATTAAATCTGCCCTTTATATCGAGATATTAACTTAGTAAAATATATTGAGCTTGTTGTCAAATCTGGTTAAGATCATCTTAACACTGGTTTGACGGGTTGTTTAATATATTTTGTTCATGGTAATATCTCCGTATAAAGTGGTATCGGAGTACTAGCCGATACATGTTAGATTTGCTTAATCGGCTATGCTATGAGCTTGTGTAATCTACGCTTCATAATATATTTAGGCATAAGTGATTTATACTGTCTCGGCGCCCTGTCCGATCTATCCCAATCGCTTAGTTTAAATATGTTTTGAGACTTAGATTATATTTTGTTGATATCTACAGCCGATTGAGTAGATCTAGCTTTATCTTGCTTTATCTGTTATAGCCGATTTAATGCATCTTGCATCGGCTCAATGCTCAATGATATGTCATCGGTAAACCAGCCGATCGGCTATCATTGGTGGATTTAATTGCACTTTCTTTGTTTCTTATTGGTTGCAGGATCAAACCAATTGGCATGCCTAGAACCCGAAAGAAGTCTTTGGACCTGCACTGGAGCTAAGCAGATCTCCCAGGCCAGTGTGTGTTTTTTGCATCAACACGCTTTTGGCACGCCCAGTGGGACACGAAGAATTTTCATCATGGTAGACTCCAAGAAAACTGACGTTGACCCAGAAAATATTATTCCAATGACAGTGGACAAGTTGACGTCGGAGCAAAAGGCAGAGCTGGAGGATATAATGAACAAGCTCCAAAACCAGTACTTGCATTCCTTTGTCCAGACTAGAGCAGGAACGGTGGTTCAGAGATACAAAGTGACTTTGCCCAGCAATGAAGAGCCAGAGTCAAGTTCTGGGAAGGAAAAAGGGGTCAAGCAAGAGGAATCTCCTGAAGAGCCCAAGAATTTGCAAGATCGGATTGACTATGCTGTGCATCATGCTTTGATCAACCAGTCGGGAGTGCTGGTCAACACTTTAACAAATATTGTCAAGTCTGTGGTTGACGGTACTATCGCTGAACATCAAGCCAAAGGACCAATATTCTTACCAGATGGGGTCTTCCCGCAATACAGGCCGCTTATGACCAGCCAGCCAAAGCCTGCCAATGTAGCCCCAGGACAGCCGATGGCGTCAACATCGGCTACAGGTCAACAGGAAATATCAGCATCGGTACAGAAGCACGTAGAGTTTAATCCTCATGTACTGGTCCGACAACAACCTCAGCATGTAGGGCATAACATACCACAGATATCAGCTGAGCAAGTTGCAACTATGTTCAATTCCAATCAGCCAGTTGCTCAGCCGATCATGCATACACCGGCAAGACAGCAAGTGCCAACCTTCCAGCAACAGGCTGCCAACACTCAATATGTTCCTAATCAACAAGATTTTAGTGCTCCGCGAATTCCTCAGTCCCACACAAGTGGTAATCTTAATTATCAGTATCAACCTCATTCACCACAGGTGCAGTATCGGCAGAGAACGTCTCCTCAGCCATATCATCAATCGCAGTATTATCAAGATGAGCCGATACAGCCGCAGCATCAAGACGGGACTCGGCAGAAACCTTGGGCCGATATGATAGCTGATGTAATGAGAGAACAGTTCGGATTAAAGCCAAGGGATGGTGACAACCTGTATCGGCATCCATATCCAGAGTATTTTGAGAGGGTGCCGTTACCAAGCCGATACAAGGTTCCAGATTTTTCAAAGTTCTCAGGACAAGATAATGTATCAACTTATGAGCATGTTAGCCGATTTTTAGCTCAGTGTGGTGAAGCATCGGCTACGGACGCGTTAAGAGTCAGGCTATTTCCTTTATCTCTGTCTGGATCGGCTTTCACGTGGTTTTCATCTTTACCTTACAATTCTATTCACAGTTGGGCCGATCTGGAAAAACAATTTCACAAATATTTCTACAGTGGGGTGCATGAGATGAAATTGTCTGATTTGACAAGCATTAGGCAGAAACGAGAAGAGTCTGTCCAAGATTATATCCAGAGATTCAGGGAAGTCCGAAACAGATGTTACAGCCTGACATTGACAGATTCTCAATTAGCCAATTTAGCCTTCCAAGGTTTGTTAACCCCAATCAAAGAGAGGTTTTCGGCTCAAGACTTTGATAGTTTGGCTCATTTGGCCCAAAAGATAACAGCACACGAACAAAGATTTCAAGAGGCCAATAGAGCATTCAAGAAGGTGAACTTCATTAATTCTTATGTTTCCGATTCTGAGGAAGAGGAGGTTCCCGAAGTAGCAGCAGCCGAATGGGCAAGAAACAAGAAGGTGATTCCATGCCAATGGGTCAAGAGCTCTGGGAAAGAGGAGAAATATGATTTTGATGTCAATAAGGCTGATAAAATTTTTGATCTTTTGCTTCGGGAGAAACAAATTCAGCTCCCTGCTGGTCATGTGATTCCATCGGCTGAGGAATTAGGGAGGAGGAAATACTGCAAGTGGCACAACACAGGGTCTCATAGTACTAATGAATGCAAAGTTTTTCGGCAACAGATCCAGGTAGCCATTGAACAAGGCAGGATAAAATTTGATGACTCCAAGAAGCCGATGAAGATTGATGGTAATCCTTTTCCTATCAATATGGTTCATGCAAGTGGTAGGACAGCCGATAGGAGGGATAATCGGTTCAATAAGTTTGATTCTACAAGCATGATCAATAAATATCAAAAGAGATATGATCGGCAAGAGAGCCAATATTATGAGGATGATGATGGCCTTGATTCACATTGGAACTGCGAATTTTTCATATTTTGTTGGAACAAAGGCATGAGGTTACCATCGATAGAAGATTGCCCAGGTTGTTCTAATGCCGATACAAATTATAATGAGAATTTTAGCCGATTTCGTCTTAAA
Organism: Oryza officinalis; assembly: GCA_008326285.1. Classification (NCBI taxonomy): domain Eukaryota; kingdom Viridiplantae; phylum Streptophyta; class Magnoliopsida; order Poales; family Poaceae; genus Oryza; species Oryza officinalis. Next base: position 17,809,132 of record BDMV01000011.1, on the reverse strand, counting down.
GAAGATCGGCTGATGCAAAGGAAGTTGCCTGTTCATCAGAGGTTGGGCCCAATTCATCAAGATTATTTCCGGGAGGAGGATGCTGAAGATACTTCAAGAGCTCAATGGTGTCCTTCTGGGATTTTTTCCAAAAGTCAGAAGAGAAGGGTTCAGAGGATGAGGAGCAGGGAACAATTTCAGGAAGTTGAACAAGAGATCGATCATCGGCTGAAGAGAGCAAAGACAAAACAGGAATGGCGTGTTAAGAACAGAATAATACCAGCCGATGAGAGTAAAACCGATGAGGCAAGAAGGATAGTTAAAGGAAAAGTCGTTGCTTCTTCATCGGTCAACATGGTATTTGTGCTACCCGCAGAGTTTGGGGTTAATCAAGACAATGCGGACATCATGGAAGAATCTTGTGCCAGATGGGTATTGTCGCCGGAACAGGCTGTTTTCGAGAAACCCGAAGGAACAGAGAATCGGCACCTTAAGCCATTGTATGTCAAAGGATTTGTTAATGGCAAGCCGTTATCCAAAATGTTAGTTGATGGTGGGGCTGCAGTGAATCTAATGCCGTATGCGACGTTTAAGAAATTGGGAAGGAATTCGGAGGACCTCATCAAGACTAATATGGTTCTTAAAGATTTTGGTGGCAATCCTTCAGAGGCCAAGGGGGTTCTTAGAATTGACAATCGGCAGCAAAACGGTTCCTACTACATTCTTTGTCATTGATGGGAAAGGTTCATATAGCTTACTGCTTGGGAGGGATTGGATTCATGCTAATTGTTGTATTCCTTCGACCATGCATCAAAGCTTAATCCAATGGCAAGGTGACAAGATAGAGGTTGTTCCAGCCGACAGGTCAGTACACGTTGCTAATGCCGATTTATCTGTTTGGGAGATGGATGGAATTGATTGCTTATCAGGAAGAATCTGGCAAGGAGATTATCTAAAGGTATCTGATTGTGATATACAGCCGATCGGAGATGGAGAACCCCAGTTGTTGCTTTGAGGGTGCTGTGGAGGGTAACAATTTCTATACTGAAGATGCTGTAGATGATCTCGATGGCAAGTTAGGTCAGGGTTTTATGTCGGCTGATGAGTTAGAAGAAGTTGATATTGGATCAGGAGATAGGTCTAGGCCGACATTCATCAGTAAAAATTTATTGTCTGACTTCAAGATTAAGTTAATAGAGCTTTTAAAAGAATTTAGCGATTGTTTTGCTTGGGAGTATTCTGAGATGCCAGGACTCAGCCGATCGATTGTTGAACATCGGCTTCCTATCAAACCGGGATATCGGCCATATAAACAGCCACCTAGACGATGTAAAGCTGATATGTATGATGCGATTAAAGTTGAAATTACTCGTTTATATGATGCTGGTTTTATTCGTCCATGCCGATATGCTGAGTGGGTTTCTAATATAGTTCCGGTAATTAAGAAAAATGGCAAGCTTAGGGTTTGCATCGACTTCAGGGATTTAAACAAGGCTACTCCTAAGGATGAATACCCAATGCCGATTGCCGACCAATTGGTAGATGCTGCTTCGGGACATAAGATTATAAGTTTTATGGATGGCAATGCTGGATATAATCAGATTTTGATGGCGGAGGAAGACATTCACAAGACTGCTTTTAGGTGTCCTGGTGCAATCGGTTTGTATGAGTGGGTTGTCATGACTTTTGGGTTGAAAAGTGCTGGAGCTACATATCAAAGAGCCATGAATTATATCTTTCATGATCTGATCGGTTTATTGGTTGAAATCTATATTGATGATGTAGTGGTGAAATCTAAAGAGGTTGTTGATCATATAGCCGATCTAAGGAAAGTATTTGAGAGAACAAGGAAATATGGCTTAAAAATGAATCCCACTAAGTGTGCTTTTGGTGTATCGGCTGGGCAATTTTTAGGTTTTCTTGTGCATGAGAGGGGTATTGAGGTACCGCAAAGGAGTATTAGCGCAATACAGAAAATCCAGCCTCCAGAAGACAAGAAACAGTTGCAGTCTTTAATCGGCAAGGTAAATTTTATTAGAAGATTTATTTCTAATTTGTCTGGGAGATTAGAGCCTTTCACACCTTTACTCAGACTTAATGCCGATCAGGAGTTTACATGGGGGGCAGAGCAACAGAAGGCTTTGGATAATATTAAGAAATACTTGAGTTCTCCTCCAGTTTTGGTTTCTCCACAGAAAGGAGTGCCTTTCAAATTATACTTGTCAGCCGATGAGAGGTCAATCGGCTCGATCCTAATCCAGGAGTTCGAAGGTAAAGAGAGAGTAATCTTTTATTTGAGCAGAAGACTTTTGGATGCAGAGATCAGGTATTCTTCAGTGGAGAAGTTGTGCTTATGCTTGTATTTTTCATGTACGAAGTTGAGGCATTATTTGTTATCCAATGAATGTACTATCGTTTGTAAGGCCGATGTGGTTAAATATATGCTATCGGCTCCAGTATTGAAAGGAAGGGTTGGAAAGTGGATTTATGCCTTAACAGAATTTGATCTCAAGTATGAGTCACCTAAAGCTATTAAGGGGCAAGCTATAGCCGATTTTGTTGTAGAACATCGTGGTGATTCGATCGGCTCAGTGGATATTGCGCCTTGGACGTTATTTTTTGATGGATCGGTTTGTACTCATGGCTGCGGCATCGGTTTGGTTATTATATCACCAAGAGGGGCAAGTTTTGAATTTGCTTTTACCATCAAGCCATATGCTACAAATAATCAAGCTGAGTATGAGGCAGTTCTCAAAGGTTTGCAACTTTTGAAGGAGTTTGAAGCCGATGCTATTGAAGTCATGGGTGATTCATTGTTGGTCATTAGTCAACTGGCCGGAGAATATGAATGCAAGAACGATGTATTAATAGCTTATTATGAAAAGTGTCGGGCGTTAATAGGTGAGTTTCGGCTAGTGACGTTGAGATATGTTCCTCGGGAACAGAATTTAGAGGCTAATGCTTTGGCTCAAGGGGCATCCGGATACAAGCCGATGATGACAGATGTTGAGATGGGGATTGTTACAATTGCAGCCGATGATTGGAGGTATGATGTGTTTCATTACTTAAAGGATCCTTCTCAATCGGTTTCAAGGAAATTGAGGTATAAGGCTTTGAGATATGTCTTGTTAGATGATGAATTGTATTATCGGACGATTGATGGGGTGTTGCTGAAATNCTAAGAGTACAAAGTACATACCCGAGGTTGATATGTCTTGTGAATCGGCGTTGGTGGGGTTTGCTGAGGAATAGGGATGCTAATTGTTGGAGTTTCTTCTACTGTTTCACTCAGCTCGGCAGCTGCTTCATCGATGGCTTTTTCTATATCTTCTTCATCTGGATCATAGCTTTTCTGCTTTTTGGTGATTTTCTTCTTTGTAGCCGGTAGAGCAGTAGCCGATGACCTGGTTCTTTTCTTCTTGCCAGCCTCAGAAGGAATCGGCTCACGTATTTGCCCTTGGAGTAGGGAAGATGTTTTGGGAGCGTTGTAGCCGATGATTGAAGGGGCTAACCCACCGCCATTGGGGAGAATTCCGGCAGCATAGTTGATACTGGCTCCATTGTTGCTGACATGAGGAGGAGAAGACTCTGTGGTCTGCAAACAAAAGAAGAGAAGGTTAAGGTATTTTCTAAAGACAATCGGCTATTGATAAGGGTATTGAAAAAGAAGTGTGTTTACCTGTGGAATCATGTCTGGAATGATGTCGGTCAGATACATGGAAGCCGATTGGTGAAAAAGATGTTTTTTCCATTCAACCCACCAATGATCAAAAGCGGAGCTCCTTAGCATAGCCAGTTCAATGTTTTCCAAACTTCCAAGGGGAGGTCCTTCTATGCTCAATAGCCTATCCATCATCAGAGCCGATGAGATTTCTCCTCTGGCTTGGATTTTTTCTAAGAAGAACAAGCCGATTGGCATCTGCCCCATTCCCAGTTGTCTGGCAGCACTTATAGGGTGATAGAATTCATAAGATATCTGGATGTTCCTGCCTTGATGGATGCCAACAGGGAGAATACAGGGGGTGATAGCTGTTGTGAAAACTTCTCTGGATTTCTCAAATTTTTCAGGGTTTATTTCATCAAATCTGAAATCGGCTGGCAATTCAAAATCTGCAAAGAATTCATATGCAAACCAATTTCTAGAATCTTTTGGGAATCCATCGTAAAAGTTGCCAAACCAGTCGACAAAGGGCTCAGCCGAAAGTTCTGATCCAGGATATGTGGATGCTGCCTCTCCGAAGGACATACATCTTCTGGTTGTGACTTCATCTCCTTCATCATCTGTGGTTGGCACAACCAGAGGGAAATCGGCTTCAGGTAGTGCTGATCTCTTGGCAACTTTGACGGTATGCAGATTGAGCCATAACTGTAATAGCCACCAAGGTCCACCTGTGCCGATTATTGAGTTGGTAGCAAGCTTAGCCGATGCATTGCTTAATGTTTGATATAAATAACCCAGGAGGTATTTGCCTAGTGGGAATTGCTTTTTGTTAACTAGAGCTTCGGCTATATGTTGCCAATTGGTGGTGGGACCGCAGCTTGAACCACAAAACAGAAACTTTTCCAACCACATCAAGAGGAAGGCTGCGTGTTCCTTAGGAGTGACAGGGCCAGATCCCATGTTCAGAGAGATGAATCCGCTCCAACCTCCAATGCTTCTGGTTTTGAAAGAAAATTGGTTTTTGCTGTTCAAGCTGATGGGGTTAGCCGATGAGGTGACATCCAGCCCAGTTATCATGGTGATGTCCAGAAGAGTTGGGGTCATTGGTCCTTGGTTGAAGAGGAAAGCATTCAAGGTGTTGGACCAAAAATAGCTGGCAGCCGATAGCATGGGTTCATCTTTGGCTAAATCGGCTATGGTTAGGGCTAAGCACTGAGCAATACCGATTTCTTCCCAATGAGTTTGTTTGCTAGCTGATATCCTTTTGTACCAATCAGACCAAGTCTTGACAGCCGATGGCCAGGATTTAAAAGTGTTGTTCCAGTGGTTCAAATTAGGGTTGGTTAACCTAAAAGGGATCCTGTTTGTCTCGGCATTGATGATTTCTACAGGGTCTTTGTTGCCGATTGGGCCCAAGAAGTACCGATTGGGATGAATTAGACTTGGGATTGCAACTTGATGCGAGAGGTGCTACAGAAAAGAAAGGGAGAAAGAAATGAATCACAAAGGAAAACTAATCTATGACAAAGGATGGAATTTGGCAGATAAGGGTTACCTCAGGAAACTCGATGACCGGAGCACTTGAAGGAGCAGCGGAAGACGACATTGTCGGAGATGGAGTTGTTGCTGACCGGGGAATCGCTTGTTTGGTCGCCGGAGAATCTAATGAGGCTATTGCGAGAATTGAGGCGATTATGGCTGAAGCGGTGAAGACGGGGGTAACGGCGTGAAGAACTTCAAGTGGGGGTGGCTATTTAAAGAGGGGGTATGATAACGGTTGAAATAGAAGCGGAACCCTAAATCGATTCGGAGAGGATTCAAGCAAATCCGCAACATTCCAAATATCGCGGACTTGGGGGGCATGTGTTAACGACCAAATTTGGTAAATCAAATATTAAATCTAAAGATAGAATCAACGCGGATTTGGAAGAAGCTAGCGATTACCAAAACAGAGCAAGAATCGGTTGGTGACCGAATCGGCTACGGTGTCTATCGACTATTGACCGAATCGGCTATTGTGACCATCGGCTGAGACAGAGTCGGACAAGGATAGCCGATGTAGCCGATTCCGATGAAAGGACAACAGAGTCTTTGTCGGGGTCGGTTGGTGAGCTTCATGAAGATTCCCATATACGGATTGGGTCCGAGGAAGGGAATTGTATCTATTGCTTAGGATATAATGTTAGTTTCCTAGTAGATATTGTCGGTTAGAGTCTGTATTAGGAAACTGTCTGTAATGTGAGTTGTAATAGAGATAGGGGTCGTGTCCGATAAGGACTTATTGTAGAGTTCTGGGTATAAATTAAGCCCAGGGTCGTGTAAGGAAAATAACAGATCAATACAACAACTTCGGCGCATCGCCACCTTTACTCTTTCATCGTTTTTTCGACGAGTTCTTGCTTTCGAGTTGGGCTGCATCGGTTTCGATCTCCAGCAAGAGGTAAAACTTGTTATGGCGGCTTGCGCTCTCGGGATTAGTGCTTCCATCTTCATGACACTCTAATCTTGTTTGCGTAAATCGTCGAGTTATCATATATATTGTATAATCTAGATTGATATCAGCATATAACTCAGATTGGTTAATAACTGCTCTACAGAAAACTAGCCGATAGAGTTATATATTGATGCTGGTTTAGATTACACAATATATCTACCATCTCGAAAAGGTTTTCATCGACTTGATCATCTAGGCATTGTGTTTCTCTACATATTTGGTGCTGCATCAGTTAGGTTTGACCTACTAAATCATGTTTAGAACCATAGTCCCTAGCCTGTCTATGATTACTAATAGAGATAGCGCCGGGGTTTCAGCCGGCCTTACCTGGTTTAATTGTCTTGTTATCTTGATATATTAAATCTGCCCTTTATATCGAGATATTAACTTAGTAAAATATATTGAGCTTGTTGTCAAATCGGGTTAAGATCATCTTAACACTGGTTTGACGGGTTGTTTAATATATTTTGTTCATGGTAATATCTCCGTATAAAGTGGTATCGGAGTACTAGCCGATACATGTTAGATTTGCTTAATCGGCTATGCTATGAGCTTGTGTAATCTACGCTTCATAATATATTTAGGCATAAGTGATTTATACTGTCTCGGCGCCCTGTCCGATCTATCCCAATCGCTTAGTTTAAATATGTTTTGAGACTTAGATTATATTTTGTTGATATCTACAGCCGATTGAGTAGATCTAGCTTTATCTTGCTTTATCTGTTATAGCCGATTTAATGCATCTTGCATCGGCTCAATGCTCAATGATATGTCATCGGTAAACCAGCCGATCGGCTATCATTGGTGGATTTAATTGCACTTTCTTTGTTTCTTATTGGTTGCAGGATCAAACCAATTGGCACGCCTAGAACCCGAAAGAAATTTTTGGACCTGAACTGGAGTTAAGCAGATCTCCCAGGCCAGTGTGTGTTTTTACATCAACACGCTTTTGGCACGCCCAGTGGGACCTCGAAGAATTTTCATTATGGTAGACCTCAAGACAACTGACATTGACCCAGAGAATATCATTCCAATGACAGTGGACAAGTTGACGTCGGAACAAAAGGCAGAACTGGAGGATATAATGAACAAGCTTCAAAACCAGTACTTACATTCTTTTGTCCAAACTAGATCGGGAACGGTGGTTCAGAGATACAAAGTAGCTTTGCCCAGCAATGAAGAGCCAGAGTCAAGTTCTNATTCATGTTACAAGTTTTTGGATAGCCGATATGGCCCTTTGCCTAATTTGTTCTATTTCTTCTATGGCTTGGGCATCGGCTGCATCACTTCCTAGGATGACTTTCATGGATTTGTTCAGATCGGCTAAGTGTCTGATTGAGGACTTCAGCTTGGATTTTTGTTCTTCAATGGATCTTGGTAAATCAGCAAGCTTCTGTTCCTCCAGTGATAACTCAGCATTGCAGGCTTCTAATTCAGCCAATAGTTCAATTTTCCTATTCTTTAGCCGATCTATATTGCTTTGGATAGAACTTGGCCCAGATATCATTTGATCAAGCTTGGCTTTTTCTTCGTTTATGGATTGCCGATTGGCATGGATGGTTGTCTCAAGATCCTTTCGCTCTCGCCTATCGGCTATCCTCTGCCTTGCTCTTTCCAGCTTGTGACGATATTGTTCAAGAAAAACTGCTGGAGAGATGATTTCGGCTACATCATCTGGGATCTGGTCTTGAACGTCTTCAAATCGTGCTCTGATTGGTCCACAGTTGACAACTAAAGCATCAAGGGAACCTTCAAGCCGATGAGCAATATCTTTGAGAATAGCCTTTAGGTCATCGGCTATAGGAGCAGTAGCCTTGCTTGATGTTTCTTCTTCTTCATCCATGAATTGCCTTATGTCAAAAGAGAACATGTCGGCTAAGGCCTGGAAGAGACAAGATTGTTAGTTAATAGAATATTAATGGCCGATTTATATTTTTGATACAAATACTTACAGGAATAGGAGGAATCGGCTGATCTTCAATATGATGACTGTCTCTAGCCGATGGAGTATGTTCACTTGAATCATGATGAATAGGAGTTGGAGAGCGGATCGGCTGAAATATAAAACGAGTTAATACGTGAGGAAATAAAGGTTAAACAAATTCTGAAGGAAGTGTTACCGATGGAGGCGGTGCAGGTTTCTTTTTGGCAGCCAATTTCTTTTTCTGCATAAGAAGGGTTAACACTGAGATCGGCAAAGAGAGTTGTAGAAAGGCTAAGAGTACAAAGTACATACCCGAGGTTGATATGTCTTGTGAATCGGCGTTGGTGGGGTTTGCTGAGGAATAGGGATGCTAATTGTTGGAGTTTCTTCTACTGTTTCACTCAGCTCGGCAGCTGCTTCATCGATGGCTTTTTCTATATCTTCTTCATCTGGATCATAGCTTTTCTGCTTTTTGGTGATTTTCTTCTTTGTAGCCGGTAGAGCAGTAGCCGATGATCTGATTCTTTTCCTCTTGCCAGCTTCAGAAGGAATCGGCTCACGTATTTGCCCTTGGAGTAGGGAAGATGTTTTGGGAGCGTTGTAGCCGATGATTGAAGGGGCTAACCCACCGCCATTGGGGAGAATTCCGGCAGCATAGTTGATACTGGCTCCATTGTTGCTGACATGAGGAGGAGAAGACTCTGTGGTCTGCAAACAAAAGAAGAGAAGGTTAAGGTATTTTCTAAAGACAATCGGCTATTGATAAGGGTATTGAAAAAGAAGTGTGTTTACCTGTGGAATCATGTCTGGAATGATGTCGGTCAGATACATGGAAGCCGATTGGTGAAAAAGATGTTTTTTCCATTCAACCCACCAATGATCAAAAGCGGAGCTCCTTAGCATAGCCAGTTCAATGTTTTCCAAACTTCCAAGGGGAGGTCCTTCTATGCTCAATAGCCTATCCATCATCAGAGCCGATGAGATTTCTCCTCTGGCTTGGATTTTTTCTAAGAAGAACAAGCCGATTGGCATCTGCCCCATTCCCAGTTGTCTGGCAGCACTTATAGGGTGATAGAATTCATAAGATATCTGGATGTTCCTGCCTTGATGGATGCCAACAGGGAGAATACAGGGGGTGATAGCTGTTGTGAAAACTTCTCTGGATTTCTCAAATTTTTCAGGGTTTATTTCATCAAATCTGAAATCGGCTGGCAATTCAAAATCTGCAAAGAATTCATATGCAAACCAATTTCTAGAATCTTTTGGGAATCCATCGTAGAAGTTGCCAAACCAGTCGACAAAGGGCTCAGCCGAAAGTTCTGATCCAGGATATGTGGATGCTGCCTCTCCGAAGGACATACATCTTCTGGTTGTGACTTCATCTCCTTCATCATCTGTGGTTGGCACAACCAGAGGGAAATCGGCTTCAGGTAGTGCTGATCTCTTGGCAACTTTGACGGTATGCAGATTGAGCCATAACTGTAATAGCCACCAAGGTCCACCTGTGCCGATTATTGAGTTGGTAGCAAGCTTAGCCGATGCATTGCTTAATGTTTGATATAAATAACCCAGGAGGTATTTGCCTAGTGGGAATTGCTTTTTGTTAACTAGAGCTTCGGCTATATGTTGCCAGTTGGTGGTGGGACCGCAGCTTGAACCACAAAACAGAAGCTTTTCCAACCACATCAAAAGGAAGGCTGCGTGTTCCTTAGGAGTGACAGGGCCAGATCCCATGTTCAGAGAGATGAATCCGCTCCAACCTCCAATGCTTCTGGTTTTGAAAGAAAATTGGTTTTTGCTGTTCAAGCTGATGGGGTTAGCCGATGAGGTGACATCCAGCCCAGTTATCATGGTGATGTCCAGAAGAGTTGGGGTCATTGGTCCTTGGTTGAAGAGGAAAGCATTCAAGGTGTTGGACCAAAAATAGCTGGCAGCCGATAGCATGGGTTCATCTTTGGCTAAATCGGCTATGGTTAGGGCTAAGCACTGAGCAATACCGATTTCTTCCCAATGAGTTTGTTTGCTAGCTGATATCCTTTTGTACCAATCAGACCAAGTCTTGACAGCCGATGGCCAGGATTTAAAAGTGTTGTTCCAGTGGTTCAAATTAGGGTTGGTTAGCCTAAAAGGGATCCTGTTTGTCTCGGCATTGATGATTTCTACAGGGTCTTTGTTGCCGATTGGGCCCAAGAAGTACCGATTGGGATGAATTAGACTTGGGATTGCAACTTGATGCGAGAGGTGCTACAGAAAAGAAAGGGGAGAAGAGATGAATCGCAAAGGAAAGCTAATCTATGACAAAGGATGAAATTTGGCAGATAGGGTTACCTCAGGAAACTCGGTGAC
>BDMV01000011.1:17773061-17784622 GCA_008326285.1 Oryza officinalis | reverse complement strand
GACATTGGACGGGCTAAAAAACTCTCTTCAAATTCCATGTTGTCATGCATTTCCATCCTAACGGATGTCGTTTGGGCTGATATCTGGCAAGGGAGACATTCTACGAAGCCCTGGAGTGGCACTCATGCGTGCTACGTCGTGGAGAATGAAACCTTTTTAGGGGAAAAATTTAGAAACTAGGCGAATAAACACATTCCTCACCTTGTTTGGCACAACCTTGGATAAGCGATGCATTTTAGGGCAATGTTCTTAAAGTTTCGATGGAAATAACCCCACAACAAGTTAATCTAGTCCGTTGAGGGCCCTTCTATACCGAGCACGTCAGGTTTAGGAACTAATTTGTGGTAGCGTGGCAGGGAAAGAACGACATTGGACGGGCTAAAAAACTATCTTCAAATTCCATGTTGTCATGCATTTCCATCCTAACGGATGTCGTTTTGACTGATATCTGGCAACGGAGACATTCTACAAAACCCTGGAGTGGCATTCATGCGTGCTACTTCATGGAGCATGCAACATTTTCAGGGGAAAAGATTAGAAACTTTGTGAATAAACACATTCCTCACCTTGTTTGGCACAACCTTTGGATAAGCAAGGTGTTTAGGGCAATGTCCTTAAAGTTTCGATGGAAATAACCCCACAACATGTTAATCTGATCCGTTGAGGGACCTTCTACACGGAGCACGTCAGGTTTAGGAACTAATTTGTGGTAGCGTGGCAGGCAAGAACGACATTGGATGGGCTAAAAAACACTCTTGAAATTCCATATTGTCATGCATTTCCATCATAACGGATGTCGTTTCGACTGATATCTGGCAACGGAGACATTCTACAAATGCCTAGAGTGGAACTCATGTGTGCTACGTTGTGGTGCATAAACCTTTTCAAGGGAAATGTTTAAAAACTAGGCGAATAAACACATTCCTCACCTTGTTTGGCACAACCTTCGATAAGCGATGCGTTTTAGGGCAATGTTCTTAAAGTTTCGCTGGAAATGACCCCACAACAAGTTAATCTGGTCCGTTGAGGGCCCTTCCGCACCGAGCATGTCAGGTTTAGGAACTAATTTGTGGTAGCGTGGCAGGGCAAGAACGACATTGGAAGGGCTAAAAAACACTCTTCAAATTCCATGTTGTCATGCATTTTCATCATAACGGATGTCGTTTCGACAGATATCTGGCAACAGAGATATTCTACAAGGCCGTGGAGTGGCACACATGCGTGCTACGTCATGGTGCATGCAACCTTTTCAGGGGAAAAGTTTAGAAACTTTGTGAATAAACACATTCCTCACCTTGTTTGGCAGAACCTTTGGAAAAGCGATGCGTTTTAAGTCAATGTCCTTAAAGTTTCGATGGAAATAACCCAACAACAAGTTAATCTGGTCCTTTGAGGGCCCTTCTACAGCGAGCACGTCAGGTTTAGGAACTAATTTGTGGTAGCGTGGCAGGGAAAGAACGACTTTGGATGGGCTAAAAAACACTCTTCAAATTCCATGTTGTCATGCATTTCCATCCTAAAGGATGTCGTTTCGACTGATATCTGGCAACGGAGACATTCTACAAAGCCCTGGAGTGCCACGTATGCATTCTACTTCTTGGAGCATGCAGCATTTTCAGGGGAAAAGTTTAGAAACTTTGTGAATAAACACATTCCTCACCTTGTTTGGCACAACCTTTGGATAAACGAGGCGTTTAGGGCAATGTCCTTAAAGTTAATCTGGTCCGTTGAGGGCCCTTCTACACCGAGCACGTCTAGTTTAGGAACTAATTTGTGGTAGCGTGGCAGGGAAAGAACGACATTGGACGGGCTAAAAAACTCTCTTCAAATTCCATGTTGTCATGCATTTCCATCCTAACGGATGTCGTTTCGACTGGTATCTGGCAAGGGAGACATTCTACGAAGCCTTGGAGTGGCACTCATGCGTGCTACGTCGTGGAGCATGAAACCTTTTCAGGGGAAAAGTTTAGAAACTAGGCGAATAAACACATTCCTCACCTCGTTTGGCACAACCTTGGATAAGCGATGCGTTTTAGGGCAATGTTCTTAAAGTTTTGATGGAAATAACACGACAACATGTTAATCTAGTCGGTTGAGGGCCCTTCTACACTGAGCACGTCCGGTTTAGGATCTAATTTGTGGTAGCGAGGCAGGGAAAGAACGACATTGGACGGGCTAAAAAACTATCTTCAAATTTCATGTTGTCATGCATTTCCATCCTAACGGATGTCGTTTCGACTGATATCTGGCAACGGAGACATTCTACAAAACCCTGGAGTGGCATTCATGCGTGCTACTTCATGGAGCATGCAACATTTTCAGGGGAAAAGATTAGAAACTTTGTGAATAAACACATTCCTCACCTTGTTTGGCACAACCTTTGGATAAGCAAGGCGTTTAGGGCAATGTCCTTAAAGTTTCGATGGAAATAACCCCACAACAAGTTAATCTGGTCCATTGAGGGACCTTCTACACGGAGCACGTCAGGTTTAGGAACTAATTTGTGGTAGCGTGGTAGGCAAGAACGACATTGGATGGGCTAAAAAACACTCTTCAAATTCCATATTGTCATGCATTTCCATCATAACGGATGTCGTTTCGACTGATATCTGGCAACGGAGACATTCTACAAATGCCTAGAGTGGAACTCATGTGTGCTACGTCGTGGAGCATGAAACCTTTTCAAGGGAAATGTTTAAAAACTAGGCGAATAAACACATTCCTCACCTTGTTTGGCACAACCTTGGATAAGCGATGCGTTTTAGGGCAATGTTCTTAAAGTTTCGATGGAAATAACCCCACAACAAGTTAATCTGGTCCGTTGAGGGCCGTTCTGCACCGCGCACATCAGGTTTAGGAACTAATTTGTGGTAGCGTGGCAGGGCAAGAACGACATTGGATGGGCAAAAAAACACTCTTCAAATTCCTTGTTCCCAAGCATTTCCATCATAACGGATGTCGTTTCGACTGATATCTGGCAACAGAGACATTCTACAAGGCCCTGGAGTGGCACACATGCGTGCTACGTCATGGAATATGCAACCTTTTAAGACGAAAAGTTTAGAAACTTTGTGAATAAATACATTCCTCACCTTGTTTGGCACAACATTTGGATAAGCGAGGTGTTTAGGGCAATGTCCTTAATGTTTCGATGGAAATAACCCAACAACAAATTAATCTGGTCCATTGAGGGCCCTTCTACACCGAGCACGTCAAGTTTAGGAACTAATTTGTGGTAGCGTGGCAGGGAAAGTACGACATTGGACGGGCTAAAATACTCTCTTCAAATTCCATATTGTCATTCATTTCCATCCTAACGGATGTCATTTCGACTGATATCTGGCAAGGGAGACATTCTACAAAGCCCTGGAGTGGCACTCATGCATGCTACGTCGTGGAGCATGAAACCTTTTGAAGGGAAAAGTTTAGAAATTAGGCGAATAAACACATTCCTCACCTTGTTTGGCACAACCTTTGATAAGCGATGCGTTTTAGGGCAATGTTCTTAAAGTTTCGCTGGAAATAACCCCACAACAACTTAATCTGGTCCGTTGTGGGCCCTTCCGCACCGAGCACGTCAGGTTTAGGAACTAATTTGTGGTAGCGTGGCAGGGCAAGAACGACATTGGAAGGGCTAAAAAACACTCTTCAAATTCCTTGTTGTCATGCATTTTCCTCAAAACGGATGTCGTTTTGACTGATATCTGGCAAAAGAGATATTCTACAAGGCCCTGGACTGGCACACATGCGTGCTACGTCATGGTGCATGCAACCTTTTCAGGGGAAAAGTTTAGAAACTTTGTGAATAAACACATTCCTCACCTTGTTTGGCACAACCTTTGGATAAGCGAGGCGGTTAGGGCAATGTCCTTAAAGTTAATCTGGTCCATTGAGGGCCCTTCTACACCGAGCACGTCAGGTTTAGGAACTAATTTGTGGTAGCGTGGCAGGGAAAGAACGACATTGGATGGGCTAAAAAACACCCTTCAAATTCCATGTTGTCATGCATTTCCATCCTAACGGATATCGTTTCGACTGATATCTGGCAACGGAGACATTCTACAAAGCCCTGGAGTGGCACGTATGGATGCTACTTCATGGAGCATGCAGCATTTTCAGGGGAAAAGTTTAGAAACTTTGCGAATAAACACATTCCCCACCTTGTTTGGCACAACCTTTGGATAAGCGAGGCGTTTAGGGCAATGTCCTTAAAGTTAATCTGGTCCATTGAGGGCCCTTCTACACCGAGAACGTCAGGTTTAGGAACTAATTTGTGGTAGCGTGGCAGGGAAAGAACGACATTGGACGGGCTAAAAAACTCTCTTCAAATTCCATGTTGTCATGCATTTCCATCCTAACGGATGTTGTTTCGACTGATATCTGGCAAGGGAGACATTCTGCGAAGCCCTGGAGTGGAACTTATGCGTGCTATGTCGTGGAGCATGAAACCTTTTCAGGGGAAAAGTTTAGAAACTAGGCGAATAAACACATTCCTCACCTTGTTTGGCACAACCTTGGATAAGCGATGCGTTTTAGGGCAATGTTCTTAAAGTTTCGATGGAAATAACCCCACAACACGTTAATCTGGTCCGTTGAGGGCGTTCTGCACCGCGCACATCAGGTTTAGGAACTAATTTGTGGTAGCGTGGCAGGGCAAGAACGACATTGGATGGGCTAAAAAACACTCTTCAAATTCCTTGTTCTCAAGCATTTCCATCATAACGGATGTCGTTTCGACTGATATCTGGCAACAGAGACATTCTACAAGGCCCTGGAGTGGCACACATGCGTGCTACGTCATGGAACATGCAACCTTTTAAGGGGAAAAGTTTAGAAACTTTGTGAATAAATACATTCCTCACCTTGTTTGGCACAACATTTGGATAAGCGAGGTGTTTAGGGCAATGTCCTTAATGTTTCAATGGAAATAACCCCACAACAAGTTAATCTGGTCCATTGAGGGCCCTTCTACACCGAGCACGTCAGGTTTAGGAACTAATTTGTGGAAGCGTGGCAGGGAAAGTACGACATTCGACGGGCTAAAAAACTCTCTTCAAATTCCATATTGTCATGCATTTCCATCATAACGGATGTCATTTCGACAGATATCTGGCAAGGGAGACATTCTAAAAAGCCCTGGAGTGGCACTCATGCATGCTACGTCGTGGAGCATGAAACCTTTTCAGGGAAAAAGTTGAGAAACTAGGCGAATAAACACATTCCTCACCTTGTTTGGCACAACCTTGGATAAGCGATGCGTTTTAGGGCAATGTTCTTAAAGTTTCGATGGAAATAACCCCACAACAAGTTAATCTGGTCCGTTGTGGGCCCTTCTGCACCGAGAACGTCAGGTTTAGGAACTAATTTGTGGTAGCGTGGCAGGGAAAGTACGACATTGGACGGGCTAAGAAACTCTCTTCAAATTCCATGTTGTCATGCATTTCCATCCTAACGGATGTCATTTCGACAGATATCTGGCAAGGGAGACATTCCACAAAGCCCTGGAGTGGCACTCATGCATGCTACGTCGTGGAGCATGAAACCTTTTCAGGGGAAAAGTTGAGAAACTAGGCGAATAAACACATTCCTCATTTTGTTTGGCACAACCTTGGATAAGCGATGCGTTTTAGGGCAATGTTCTTAAAGTTTCGATGGAAATAACCCCACAACAACTTAATCTGGTCCGTTGAGGGCCGTTCTGCACGGAGCACATCAGGCTTAGGAACTAATTTGTGGTAGCGTGGCAGGGCAAGAACGACATTGGATGGGCTAAAAAACACTCTTCAAATTCCTTGTTGTCCAGCATTTCCATCATAACGGATGTCGTTTCGACTGATATCTGGCAACAGAGACATTCTACAAGGCCCTGGAGTGGCACTCATGCGTGCTATGTCGTGGAGCATGAATCCTTTTCAGGGGAAAAGTTTAGAAACTTTGTGAATAAACACATTCCTCACCTTGTTTGGCACAACATTTGGATAAGCGAGGTGTTTAGGGCAATGTCCTTAAAGTTTCGATGGAAATAACCCCACAACAAGTTAATCTGGTCCGTTGAGGGCCCTTCTCCACCGAGCACGTCAGGTTTAGGAACTAATTTGTGGTAGCGTGGCAGGGAAAGTACGACATTGGACGGGCTAAAAAACTATCTTCAAATTCCATGTTGTCATGCATTTCCATCCTAACGGATGTCGTTTCGACTGATATCTGGCAAGGGAGACATTCTACAAAGCGCTGGAGTGGCACTCCTGCATGCTACGTCGTGCAGCATGAAACCTTTTCAGGGGAAAAGTTGAAAAAGTAGGCGAATAAACACATTCCTCACCTTGTTTGGCACAACCTTGGATAAGCGATGCGTTTTAGGGCAATGTTCTTAAAGTTTCGATGGAAATAACCCCACAACAAGTTAATCTGGTCTGTTGAGGACCCTTCTGCACCGAGCACGTCAGGTTTAGGAACTAATTTGTGGTAGCGTGGCAGGCAAGAATGACATTGGATGGGCTAAAATACACTCTTCAAATTCCATGTTGTCGTGCATTTCCATCATAACGGATGTCGTTTCGACTGATATCTGGCAACGGAGACATTCTACAAATGCCTAGAGTGGAACTCTTGTGTGCTACGTCGTGGAGCATGAAACCTTTTCAAGGGAAAAGTTTAGAAACTAGGCGAATAAACACATTCCTCACCTTGTTTGGCACAACCTTCGATAAGCGATGCGTTTTAAGGCAATGTTCTTAAAGATTCGCTGGAAATAACCCCACAACAAGTTAATCTTGTCCGCTGAGGGCCCTTCCACACCGAGCACGTCAGGTTTAGGAACTAATTTGTGGTAGCGTGGCAGGGCAAGAACAACATTGGAAGGGCTAAAAAACACTCTTCGAATTCCTTGTTGTCATGCATTTTCATCATAACGGATCTCGTTTCGACTGATATCTGGCAACAGAGATATTCCACAAGGCCCTGGACTGGCACACATGCGTGCTATGTCATGGTACATGCAACCTTTTCAGGGGAAAAGTTTAGAAACTTTGTGAATAAACACATTCCTCACCTCGTTTGGCACAACCTTTGGATAAGCGATGCGTTTTAAGGCAATGTCCTTAAAGTTTCGATGGAAATAACCCAACAACAAGTTAATCTGGTCCGTTGAGGGCCCTTCTACACCGTGCACGTCCTGTTTAGGAACTAATTTGTGGTAGCGTGGTAGGGAAAGTACGACATTGGACGGGCTAAAAACTCTCTTCAAAATCCATGTTGTCATGCATTTCCATCCTATCGGATGTCGTTTCGACAGATATCTAGCAAGGGAGACATTCTACAAAGCCCTGGAGTGGCACTCCTGCATGCTACGTCGTGGAGCATGAAACCTTTTCAGGGGAAAAGTTGAGAAACTAGGCGAATAAACACATTCCTCACCTTGTTTGGCACAACCTTGGATAAGCGATGCGTTTTAGGGCAATGTTCTTAAAGTTTCGATGGAAATAACCCCACAACAAGTTAATCTGGTCCGTTGAGGGCCGTTCTGCATCGAGCACATCAGGTTTTGGAACTAATTTGTGGTAGCGTGGCAGGGCAAGAACGACATTGGAAGGGCTAAAGAACACTCTTCAAATTCCTTGTTGTCAAGCATTTCCATCATAACGGATGTCGTTTCGACTGATATCTGGCAACAGAGACATTCTACAAGGCCCTGGAGTGGCACACATGCGTGCTACGTCATGGAACATGCAACCTTTTAAGGGAAAAAGTTTAGAAACTTTGTGAATAAATACATTCCTCACCTTGTTTGGCACAACATTTGGACAAGCGAGGTGTTTAGGGCAATGTCCTTAATGTTTCGATGGAAATAACCCCACAACAAGTTAATCTGGTCCATTGAGGGCCCTTCTACACCGAGCACGTCAGGTTTAGGAACTAATTTGTGGTAGCGTGGCAGGGAAAATACGACATTGGACGGGCTAAAAAACTCTCTTCAAATTCCATGTTGTCATGCATTTCCGTCCTAACGGATGTCATTTCGACTGATATCTGGCAAGGGAGATATTCTACAAAGCCCTGGAGTGGCACTCATGTATGCTACGTCGTGGAGCATGAAACCTTTTCAGGGGAAAAGTTGAGAAACTAGGCGCATAAACACATTCCTCATCTTGTTTGGCACAACCTTGGATAAGCGATGCGTTTTAGGGCAATGTTCTTAAAGTTTCGAGGGAAATAACCCCACAACAACTTAATCTGGTCCGTTGAGGGCCATTCTGCACCGAGCACATCAGGTTTAGGAACTAATTTGTGGTAGCGTGGCAGGGCAAGAACAACATTGGATGGGCTAAAAAACACTCTTCAAATTCCTTGTTGTCAAGCATTTCCATCATAACGGATGTCGTTTCGACTGATATCTGGCAACAGAGACATTCTACAAGGCCCTGGAGTGGCACTCATGCGTGCTACGTCGTGGAGCATGAAACCTTTTCAGGGGAAAAGTTGAGAAACTAGGCGAATAAACACATTCCTCACCTTGTTTGGCACAACCTTGGATAAGCGATGCGTTTTAGGGCAATGTTCTTAAAGTTTCGATGGAAATAACCCCACAACAAGTTAATCTGGTCTGTTGAGGGCCCTTCTGCACCGAGCACGTCAGGTTTAGGAACTAATTTGTGGTAGCGTGGCAGGCAAGAACGACATTGGATGGGCTAAAAAACACTTCAAATTCCATGTTGTCATGCATTTCCATCATAACGGATGTCGTTTCGACTGATATCTGGCAACGGAGACATTCTACAAATGCCTAGAGTGGAACTCATATGTGCTACGTCGTAGAGCATGAAACCTTTTCAAGGGAAAAGTTTAGAAACTAGGCGAATAAACACATTCCTCACCTTGTTTGGCACAACCTTCGATAAGCGATGCGTTTTAGGGCAATGTTCTTAAAGTTTCGCTGGAAATAACCCCACAACAAGTTAATCTGGTCCGCTGAGGGCCCTTCCGAACCGAGCACGTCAGGTTTAGGAACTAATTTGTGGTAGCGTGGCAGGGCAAGAACGACATTGGAAAGGCTAAAAAACACTCTTCGAATTCCTTGTTGTCATGCATTTTCATCATAACGGATGTCGTTTCGACTGATATCTGGCAACAGAGACATTCTACAAGGCCCTGGAGTGGCACACATGCGGGCTACGTCATGGAGCATGCAACATTTTCAGGGGAAAAGTTTAGAAACTTTGTGAATAAACACATTCGTCACCTTGTTTGGAACAACCTTTGGATAAGCGATGCGTTTTAAGGCAATGTCCTTAAAGTTTCGATGGAAATAACCCAACAACAAGTTAATCTGGTCCGTTGAGGGCCCTTCTACACCGAGCACGTCTGGTTTCGGAACTAATTTGTGGTAGCGTGGCAGGTAAAGAACGAAATTGGACGGGCCAAGAAACTCTCTTCAAATTCCATGTTGTCTTGCATTTCCATCCTAACGGATGTCGTTTTGACTGATATCTGGCAACGGAGACATTCTACAAAGCGCTGGAGTGGCACTCATGCGTGCTACGTCATGGAGCATGCAACATTTTCAGGGGAAAAGTTTTGAAACTTTGTGAATAAACACATTCCTCACCTTGTTTGGAACAACCTTTGGATAAGCGAGGCGTTTAGGGCAATGTCCTTAATGTTTCGATGGAAATAACCCACAACAAGTTAATCTGGTCCGATGAGGTCCCTTCTACACCGAGCACGTCTAGTTTCGGAACTAATTTGTGGTAGCGTGGCAGGTAAAGAACGACATTGGACGGGCCAAGAAACTCTCTTCAAATTCCATGTTGTCTTGCATTTCCATCCTAACGGATGTCGTTTCGACTGATATCTCGCAACGGAGACATTGTACAAAGCGCTGGAGTGGCACTCATGCGTGCTACGTCATGGAGCATGCAACATTTTCAGGGGAAAAGTTTTGAAACTTTGTGAATAAACACATTCCTCACCTTGTTTGGAACAACCTTTGGATAAGCGAGGCGTTTAGGGCAATGTCCTTAATGTTTCGATGGAAATAACCCACAACAAGTTAATCTGGTCCGATGAGGTCCCTTCTACACCGAGCATGTCTGGTTTCGGAACTAATTTGTGGTAGCGTGGCAGGGAAAGAACGACATTGGACGGGCTAAAAAACTCTCTTCAAATTCCATGTCATGCATTTCCATCCTATCGGATGTCGTTTCAACTGATATCTGGCAACGGAGACATTCTACAAAGCCCTGGAGTGGAACTCATGCGTGCTACGTCGTGGAGCATGAAACCTTTTCAGGGGAAATGTTTAGAAACTAGGCGAATAAACACATTCCTCACCTTGTTTGGCACAACCTTGGATATGCGATGCGTTTTAGGGCAATGTTTTTAAAGTTTCGATGGAAATAACCCCACAACAAGGTAATCTGGTCCGTTGAGGGCCCTTCTGCACCGAGCACGTCAGGTTTAGGAACTAATTTGTGGTAGCATGTGTTAACGACGAAATTTGGTAAATCATGCAGAGTTAAAGCCGAAGCCGATTGGAGGAGATAAGCGATTACAGAAACAGAGTATGAATCGGCTGCAAGCCAAATCGGCTATGGTGTGCATCGGCTGAAACAGAATCGGATAAGGATAGCCGATATAGCCGATTCCGATGAGGAGATGGCAGGATCATTGTCGGGTTCGGTTGGTGTGCTTCATGAGGATTGCCACGTGCGGATTGAGTCCAAAGAAGGCAATTGTATCTATTAATTAGAGTATTTGTTAGTTTCCTTTTATCTTTAGGAAAGTGTGTTTAGTGTCCTTTAAGGACTTTATGTTTTTCTTTTATCTTTAGGAAAGTTTCTTTCTTGTCCTACAAGGACTAGTATCTCCCCATGGGTATAAATATGTACACCCGGGGTTATTGTAAGATATCAACTCTCGATCAATACAATTCGGCGCATCGCCACCTTTTACTTTGTTATGGTTTATTTATCAACCGGCGGAATTTGGCACCTGACGCGGGGCTGCATCGGCTGTCGATCTCCGGCGAAGGGGTAAGTCCAATGTTCCGTCGGTTCAGGCAATTGTATCATCTACGTCGGTGTCGTTCAAGGCTGCATCAGTACATTCGACCTCTTGGATTGCTCTGGTTTGGATAATATATTTGTCTGGCTATTTATCATATGTCTTCTGTTAATCTAGTATTAGCATCTCGATTTAGTTTTACCGGCTGCTTCTCGTTTTAGGGTTTCTGCCGGTATCGACTAAATCGTCTTGCATAATTAGATTAGCTTAGGCATCTACCACCCTGAAAATCAGTCAAGGGCTTGATCATCTAGATACCGTGTTTCTTTACATACTTAGTGCTGCATCAGTTGAGTTTGACCTACTAAGTCGTGCTTAGAACCATGAATCTCTAGCCTGCTTTTTGATTGCTGATAAGGGTTTCATCGGGGTTTCAGCCGATGAGTTATCTGGACGTTGCATCGGCTTATAAGGATTGCATATAAGTTGAATTTAGCCGATGACAACAAAGGTTTCACTGTTTAATCTAATCTTGTGGATTTTATTGCATTGGATCTATG
>BDMV01000011.1:17742121-17752204 GCA_008326285.1 Oryza officinalis | reverse complement strand
GACGTGCTCGGTGTAGAAGGGCCCTCAACGGACCAGATTAACTTGTTGTGGGGTTATTTCCATCGAAACTTTAAGGACATTGCCCTAAAGCGCATCGCTTATCCAAGGTTATGCCAAACAAGGTGAGGAATGTGTTTATTCGCCTAGTTTCTAAACTTTTCCCCTGAAAAGGTTTCATGCTCCACAACGTAGCACACAAGAGTGCCACTCCAGGGCTTTGTAGAATGTCTCCCTTGCCAGATATCAGTCAAAACAACATCCATTAGGATGGAAATGCATGACAACATGGAATTTGAAGAGAGTTTTTTAGCCCGTCCAATGTCGTTCTTTCCCTGCCACGCCACCACAAATTAGTTCTGAAACCAGACATGCTCGGTGTAGAAGGGCCCTCAACGGACCAGATTAACTTGTTGTGGGGTTACTTCCAACGAAACTTTAAGGACATTGCCCTAAAGCGCATCGCTTATCCAAGGTTATGCCAAACAAGGTGAGGAATGTGTTTATTCGCCTAGTTTCTAAACTTTTCCCCTGAAAAGGTTTCATGCTCCGCAACGTAGCACACATGAGTGCCACTCCAGTGCTTTGTAGAATGTCTCCGTTGCCAGATATCAGTCGAAACGACATCCGTTAGGATGGAAATGCATGACAACATGGAATTTGATAAGAGTTTTTTAGCCCGTCCAATGTCGTTCTTTCCCTGCCACGCTACCACAAATTAGTTCCTAAACCTGACGTCCTCGGTGCAGAAGGACCTCAACGGACCAGATTAACTTGTTCTGGGGTTATTTCCATCGAAACTTTAAGAACATTGCCCTAAAGCGCATCGCTTATCCAAGGTTATGCCAAACAAGGTGAGGAATGTGTTTATTTGCCTAGTTTCTAAACTTTTCCCCTGAAAAGGTTTCATTCTCCACAACGTAGCACATATGAGGGCCACTCCAGGGCTTTGTAGAATGTCTCCCTTGCCAGATATCAGTCGAAACGACATCCGTTATGATGGAAATGCATGAGAACATGGAATTTGAAGAGTGTTTTTTAGCCCATCCAATGTCGTTCTTGCCCTGCCACGCTACCACAAATTAGTTGATAAACCTGACGTGCTCGGTGCAGAAGGGCCCTCAACGGACCAGATTAACTTGTTGTGGGGTTATTTCCATCGAAACTTTATGGACATTGCCCTCAATGCCTCGCTTATCCAAAGGTTGTGCCAAACAAGGTGAGGAATGTGTTTATTCACAAAGTTTCTAAACTTTTCCCCTAAAAATGTTGCATGCTCCATGATGTAGCTCGCATGAGTGCCACTCCAGCGCTTTGTAGAATGTCTCCGTTGCCAGATATCAGTCGAAACGACATCCGTTAGGATGGAAATGCATGACAACATGGAATTTGAAGAGAGTTTTTTAGCCCGTCCAATGTCGTTCTTTCCCTGCCACGCCACCACAAATTAGTTCCGAAACCAGACGTGCTTGGTGTAGAATGGCCCTCAACGGACCAGACTAACTTGTTATTGGGTTATTTCCATCGAAACTTTAAGGACATTGCCTTAAAACGCATCGCTTATCCAAAGGTTGTGCCAAACAAGGTGAAGAATGTATTGATTCACAAAGTTTCTAAACTTTTCCCCTTAAAAGGTTGCATGGTACTTGACGTAGCACGCATGTGTGCCACTCCAGGGCCTTGTAGAATGTCTCTGTTGCCAGATATCAGTCGAAACGACATCCGTTATGATGGAAATGCATGACAACATGGAATTTGAAGAGTGTTTTTTAGCCCATCCAATGCTGTTCTTGCCCAGCCACGCCACCACAAATTAGTTCCTAAACCTGACGTGCTCGGTGCAGAAGGGCCCTCAACGGACCTGATTAACTTGTGTTGGTGTTATTTCCATCGAAACTTTAAGGACATTGCCCTAAACGCCTCGCTTATCCAAAGGTTGTGCCAAACAAGGTGAAGAATGTATTGATTCACAAAGTTTCAAAACTGTTCCCCTGAAAATGTTGCATGCTCCATGACGTAGCACGCATGAGTGCCACTCCAGGGCTTTGTAGAATGTCTCCGTTGCAAGATATCAGTCGAAACGACATCCGTTAGGATGGAAATGCATGACAACATGGAATTTGAAGAAAGTTTTTTAGCCCGTCCAATGTCGTTCTTTCCCTGCAACGCCACCACAAATTAGTTCCGAAACCAGACGTGCTTGGTGCAGAAGGGCCTTCAACGGACCAGATTAACTTGTTGTGGGGTTATTTCCAACAAAACCTTAAGAACATTGCCCTAAAACGCTTCGCTTATCCATGCTTGTGCCAAACAAGGTGAGGAATGTGTTTATTCGCCTAGTTTCTAAACTTTTCCCCTGAAAAGGTTTCATGCTCCACGACGTAGCATGCATGAGTGCCACTCCAGGGCTTTGTAGAATGTCTCCCTTGCCAGATATCAGTCGAAACGACATCCGTTAGGATGGAAATGCATGACAACATGGAATTTGAAGAGAGTTTTTTAGCCCGTCCAAAGTCGTTCTTTCCCAGCCACGCTACCACAAATTAGTACCTAAACCAGACGTGCTCGGTGTAGAAGGGCCCTCAACGGACCAGATTAACTTGTTGTTGGGTTATTTCCATCGAAACTTTAAGGACATTGCCTTAAAATGCATTTATTCACAAACAAGGTGAGGAATGTATTTATTCACAAAGTTTCTAAACTTTTCCCCTCAAAAGGTTGCATGCTCCATGATGTAGCACGTATGTGTGCCACTGCAGGGCCTTGTAGAATGTCTCTGTTGCCAGATATCTGTCGAAACGACATCCGTTATGATGGAAATGCATGACAACATGGAATTTGAAGAGTGTTTTTTAGCCCATCCAATGTCGTTCTTGCCCTGCCACAAATTAGTTCCTAAACCTGACGTGCTCGGTGCAGAAGGGCACTCAACGGACCAGATTAACTTGTTGTGGGGTTATTTCCATCGAAACATTAAGGACATTGCCCTAAATGCTTCGCTTATCCAAAGGTTGTGCCAAACAAGGTGAGGAATGTGTTTATTCACAAAGTTTCAAAACTTTTCCCCTGAAAATGTTGCATGCTCCATGACGTAGCACGCATGAGTGGCACTCCAGGGCTTTGTAGAATGTTTTCGTTGCCAGATATCAGTCGAAACGATATCCGTTAGGATGGAAATGCATGACAACATGGAATTTGAAAAGAGTTTTTTAGCCCGTCCAATGTCGTTCTTTCCCTGCCACGCCACCACAAATTAGTTCCGAAACGAGACGTGCTCGGTGTAGAAGGGCCCTCAACGGACCAGACTAACTTGTTGTTGGGTTATTTCCATCGAAACTTTAAGGACATTGCCTTAAAACGCATCGCTTATCCAAAGGTTGTGCCAAACAAGGTGAGGAATGTATTTATTCACAAAGTTTCTAAACTTTTCCCCTCAAAAGGTTGCATGCTCCATGACGTAGCGCGTATGTGTGCCACTGCAGGGCCTTGTAGAATGTCTCTGTTGCCAGATATCAGTCGAAACGACATCCGTTATGATGGAAATGCATGACAACACGGATTTTGAAGAGTGTTTTTTAGCCCATCCAATGTCGTTCTTGCCCTGCCACGCTACCACAAATTAGTTCCTAAACCTGACGTGCTCGGTGCAGAAGGGCCCTCAACGGACCAGACTAACTTGTTGTTGGGTTATTTCCATCGAAACTTTAAGGACATTGCCTTAAAACGCATCGCTTATCCAAAGGTTGTGCCAAACAAGGTGAGGAATGTATTTATTCACAAAGTTTCTAAACTTTTCCCCTCAAAAGGTTGCATGCTCCATGACGTAGCACGTATGTGTGCCACTGCAGGGCCTTGTAGAATGTCTCTGTTGCCAGATATCAGTCGAAACGACATCCGTATGATGGAAATGCATGACAACATGGAATTTGAAGAGTGTTTTTTAGCCCATCCAATGTCGTTCTTGCCCTGCCACGCTACCACAAATTAGTTCCTAAACCTGACGTGCTCGGTGCAGAAGGGCCCTCAACGGACCAGACTAACTTGTTGTTGGGTTATTTCTATCGAAACTTTAAGGACATTGCCTTAAAACGCATCGCTTATCCAAAGGTTGTGCCAAACAAGGTGAGGAATGTATTTATTCACAAAGTTTCTAAACTTTTCCCCTCAAAAGGTTGCATGCTCCATGACGTAGCACGCACGTCTGCCCCTCCAGGGCCTTGTAGATTGTCTCCGTTGCCAGATATCAGTCGAAACGACATCCGTTAGGATGGAAATGCATGACAACATGGATTTTGAAGAGAGTTTTTTAGCCCGTCCAATGTCGTTCTTTCCCTGCCATGCTACCACAAATTAGTTCCTAAACCCGACGTGCTCGGTATAGAAGGGCCCTCAACGGACCAGATTAACTTGTTGTGGGGTTATTTCCATCGAAACCTTAAGGACATTGCCCTAAACGCCTTGCTTATCCAAAGGTTGTGCCAAACAAGGTGAGGAATGTGTTTATTCACAAAGTTTCTAAACTTTTCCCCTTAAAAGGTTGCATGCTCCATGACGTAGCACGCACGTCTGCCCTCCAGGGCCTTGTAGAATGTCTCTGTTGCCAGATACCAGTCGAAACGACATCCTTTATGATGGAAATGCATGACAACATGGCATTTGAAGAGTGTTTTTTAGCCCATCCAATGTCGTTCTTGCCCTGCCACGCTACCACAAATTAGTTCCTAAACCTGAAGTGCTCGGTGTAGAAGGGCCCTAAACGGACCAGATTAACTTGTTGTGGGGTTATTTCCATCGAAACTTTAAGAGCATTGCCCTAATGCGCATCGCTTATCCAAGGTTATGCCAAACAAGGAGAGGAATGTGTCTATTCGCCTAGTTTCTAAACTTTTCCCAAGAAAAGGTTTCATGCTCCACGACGTAGCACGCATGAGTGCCACTCCAGGGCTTTGTAGAATGTCTCCCTTGCCAGATATCAGTCGAAACGACATCCGTTAGGATGGAAATGCATGACAACATGGAATTTGAAGAGAGTTTTTTAGACCGTCCAATGTCGTTCTTTCCCTGCCACGCTACCACAAATTAGTTCCTAAACCTGACGTGCTCGCTGTGGAAGAGCTCTCAACGGACCAGATTAACTTGTTGTGGGGTTATTTCCTTCGAAACTTTAAGGACATTGCCCTAAACGCCTCGCTTATCCAAAGGTTGTGCCAAAAAAGGTGAGGAATGTGTTTATTCACAAAGTTTCTAAACTTTTCCCCTTAAAAGGTTGCATGCTCCATGACATAGCACGCACGTCTGCCACTCCAGGGCCTTGTAGAATGTCTCTGTTGCCAGATACCAGTCGAGACGACATCCTTTATGATGGAAATGCATGACAACATGGATTTTGAAGAGAGTTTTTTAGCCCGTCCAATGTCGTTCTTTCCCTGCCATGCTACCACAAATTAGTTCCTAAACCCGACGTGCTCAGTATAGAAGGGCCCTCAACGGACCAGATTAACTTGTTGTGGGGTTATTTCCATCGAAACCTTAAGGACATTGCCCTAAACGCCTCGCTTATCCAAAGGTTGTGCCAAACAAGGTGAGGAATGTGTTTATTCACAAAGTTTCTAAACTTTTCCCCTTAAAAGGTTGCATGCTCCAGGACGTAGCACGCACGTCTGCCCCTCCAGGGCCTTGTAGAATGTCTCTGTTGCCAGATACCAGTCGAAACGACATCCTTTATGATGGAAATGCATGACAACATGGCATTTGAAGAGTGTTTTTTAGCCCATCCAATGTCGTTCTTGCCCTGCCACGCTACCACAAATTAGTTCCTAAACCTGACGTGCTCGGTGTAGAAGGGCCCTCAACGGACCAGATTAACTTGTTGTGGGGTTATTTCCATCGAAACTTTAAGAGCATTGCCCTAATGCGCATCGCTTATCCAAGGTTATGCCAAACAAGGAGACGAATGTGTCTATTCGCCTAGTTTCTAAACTTTTCCCAAGAAAAGGTTTCATGCTCCACGACGTAGCACGCATGAGTGCCACTCCAGGGCTTTGTAGAATGTCTCCCTTGCCAGATATCAGTCGAAACGACATCCGTTACGATGGAAATGCATGACAACATGGAATTTGAAGAGAGTTTTTTAGCCCGTCCAATGTCGTTCTTTCCCTGCCACGCTACCACAAATTAGTTCCTAAACCTGATGTGCTTGATGTAGAAGGGCCCTCAACGGACCAAATTAACTTGTTGTTGGGTTGTTTCCATCGAAACTTTACAGCCATTGCCTTAAAACGCATCGATTATCCAAAGATTGTGCCAAACATGGTGAGGAATGAATTTATTCACAAAGTTCCTAAACTTTTCCCCTTAAAAGGTTGCATGCTCCATGACGTAGCACGCCTGAGTGCCACTCTAGGGCTTTGTAGAATGTCTCCCTTGCCAGATATCAGTCGAAACGAGATCTGTTAGGATGGAAATGCATGACAACATGGAATTTGAAGAGAGTTTTTTAGCCCGTCCAATGTCGTTCTTTCCCTTCCACGCTACCACAAATTAGTTCCTAAACCTGACGTGCTCGGTGTAGAAGGGCCCTCAACAGACCAGATTAACTTGTTGCTGGGTTATTTCCATCGAAACTTCAAGGGCATTGCCTTAAAACGCATCGCTTATCCAAAGGTTGTGCCAAACAAGGTAAGGAATGAATTTATTCACAAAATTTCTAAACTTTTACCCTTAAAAGGTTGCATGCTCCATGACGTAGCACGCATGTCTGCCACTCCAGGGCCTTGTAGAATGTCTCTGTTGCCAGATATCAGTCGAAACGACATCCATTATAATGGAAATGGATGACAACATGGCATTTGAAGAGTGTTTTTTAGCCCATCCAATGTCGTTCTTGCCCTGCCACGCTACCACAATTTTGTTCCTAAACCTGACGTGCTCGGTGCAGAAGGGCCCTCAACGGACTAGATTAACTTGTTGTGGGGTTATTTCCATCGAAACTTTAAGGACATTGCAATAAAGCGCATCGCTTATCCAAGGTTATGCCAAACAAGGTGAGGAATGTGTTTATTCGCCTAGTTTCTAAACTTTTCCCCTGAAAAGGTTTCATGCTCCATGACGTAGCACGCATGAGTGCCACTCTACGGCTTTGTAGAATGTCTCCCATGCCAGATATCAGTCGAAACGACATCCGTTAGGACGCAAATGCATGACAACATGCAATTTGAAGAGTGTTTTTTAGCCCGTCCAATGTCGTTCTTTCCCTGCCACGCTACCACAAATAAGTTCCTAAACCTGACGTGCTCGGTGTAGAAGGGCCCTCAACGGACCAGATTAAATTGTTGTGGGGTTATTTCCATCGAAACTTTAAGGACATTGCCCTAAACGCCTCGCTTATCCAAAGGTTGTGCCAAACAAGGTGAGGAATGTGTTTATTCACAAAGTTTCTAAACTTTTCCCTTGAAAATGTTGCATGCTCCACGAAGTAGCACGCATGAGTGCCACTCCAGGGCTTTGTAGGATGTCTCCCTTGCCAGATATCTGTTGAAACGACATCCGTTAGGATGGAAATGCATGACAACATGGAATTTGAAGAGAGTTTTTTAGCCCGTCCAATGTCGTTCTTTCCGTGCCACGCTACCACAAATTAGTTTCTAAACCTGACGTGCTCAGTGTAGAAGGGCCCTCAACAGACCAGATTAACTTGTTGTTGGGTTATTTCCATCGAAACTTTAAGGGCATTGCCTTAAAACGCATCACTTATCCAAAGATTGTGCCAAACATGGTGAGGAATGAATTTATTCACAAAGTTTCTAAACTTTTCCCCTTAAAAGGTTGCATGCTCCATGATGTAGCACGCACGTCTGCCCCTCCAGGGCCTTGTAGAATGTCTCTGTTGCCAGATACCAGTCGAAACGACATCCGTTATAATGGAAATGCATGACAACATGGCATTTGAAGAGTGTTTTTTAGCCCATCCAATGTCGTTCTTGCCCTGCCACGCTACCACAATTTAGTTCCTAAACGTGACGTGCTCGGTGCAGAAGGGCCCTCAACGGACTAGATTAACTTGTTGTGGGATTATTTCCATCGAAACTTTAAGGACATTGCCCTAAAGCGCATCGCTTATCCAAGGTTATGCCAAACAAGGTGAGGAATCTGTTTATTCGCCTAGTTTCTAAACTTTTCCCCTGAAAAGGTTTCATGCTCCACGACGTAGCACGCATGAGTGCCACTCTAGGGCTTTGTAGAATGTCTCCCTTGCCAGATATCAGTCGAAACGACATCCGTTAGGATGGAAATGCATGACAACATGCAATTTAAAGAGTGTTTTTTAGCCCGTCCAATGTCATTCTTTCCCTGCCACGCTACCACAAATAAGTTCCTAAACCTGACGTGCTCGGTGTAGAAGGGCCCTCAATGGACCAGATTAAATTGTTGTGGGGTTATTTCCATCGAAACTTTAAGGACATTGCCCTAAACGCCTCGCTTATCCAAAGGTTGTGCCAAACAAGGTGAGGAATGTGTTTATTCACAAAGTTTCTAAACTTTTCCCCTGAAAATGTTGCATGCTCCACGAAGTAGCACGCATGAGTGCCACTCCAGGGCATTGTAGAATGTCTCCCTTGCCAGATATCTGTTGAAACGACATCCGTTAGGATGGAAATGCATGACAACATGGAAATTGAAGAGAGTTTTTTAGCCCGTCCAATGTCGTTCTTTCCCTGCCACGCTACCACAAATTAGTTCCTAAAACTGACGTGCTCGCAGTGGAAGGGCACTCAATGGACCAGATTAAATTGTTGTGGGGTTATTTCCATCGAAACTTTAAGGACATTGCCCTAAACGCCTCGCTTATCCAAAGGTTGTGCCAAACAAGGTGAGGAATGTGTTTATTCACAAAGTTTCTAAACTTTTCCCCTGAAAATGTTGCATGCTCCACGAAGTAGCACGCATGAGTGCCACTCCAGGGCTTTGTAGAATGTCTCCCTTGCCAGATATAAGTCGAAACGACATCCGTTAGGATGGAAATGCATGACAACATGAAATTTGAAGAGAGTTTTTTAGCCCGTCCAATGTCGTTCTTTCCCTGCCACGCTACCACAAATTAGTTCCTAAACCTGACGTGCTCGGTGCAGAAGGGCCCTCAACGGACCAGATTAACTTGTTGTGGGGTTATTTCCATCGAAACTTTAAGTACATTGCCCTAAAGCGCATCGCTTATCCAAGGTTGTGCCAAACAAGGTGAGGAATGTGTCTATTCGCCTAGTTTCTAAACTTTTCCCCTGAAAAGGTTTCATCCTCCATGACGTAGCACGCATGAGTGCCACTCCAGGGCTTTGTAGAATGTCTCCCTTGTCAGATATCAATCGAAACGACATCCGCTAGAATGGAAATGCATGACAACATGGAATTTGAAGAGTGTTTTTTAGCCCGTCCAATGTCGTTCTTTCCCTGCCACGCTACCACAAATAAGTTCCTAAACCTGACATGCTCGGTGCAGAAGGGCCCTCAACGGACCAGATTAACTTGTTGTGGGGTTATTTCCATCGAAACTTTAAGGACATTGCCCTAAACGCCTCGCTTATCGAAAGGTTGTGCCAAACAAGGTGAGGAATGTGTTTATTCACAAAGTTTCTAAACTTTTCCCCTGAAAATGTTGCATTCTCCACGAAGTAGCACGCATGAGTGCCACTCCAGGGCTTTGTAGAATGTCTCCATTGCCAGATATCAGTCGAAACGACATCCGTTAGGATGGAAATGCATGACAACATGAAATTTGAAGAGAGTTTTTTAGCCCGTCCAATGTCGTGCTTTCCCTGCCACGCTACCACAAATTAGTTCATAAACCTGACGTGCCGGTGCATAAGGGCCCTCAACGGACTAGATTAACTTGTTGTGTGGTTATTTCCATCGAAACTTTAAGGACATTGCCCTAAAGCGCATCGCTTATCCAAGGTTATGCCAAACAAGGTGAGGAATGTGTTTATTCGCCTAGTTTCTAAACTTTTCCCCTGAAAAGGTTTCATGCTCCACGACGTAGCACGCATGAGTGCCACTCCAGGGCTTTGTAGAATGTCTCCCTTGCCAGATATC
>BDMV01000011.1:17691719-17742021 GCA_008326285.1 Oryza officinalis | reverse complement strand
TTGCCAGATATCAGTCGAAACGACATCCGTTATGATGGAAATGCATGACAACATGCAATTTGAAGAGTGTTTTTTAGCCCGTCCAATTTCATTCTTTCCCTGCCACGCTACCACAAATAAGTTCCTAAACCTGACGTGCTCGGTGTAGAAGGGCCCTCAACGGACCAGATAAAATTGTTGTGGGGTTATTTCCATCGAAACTTTAAGTACATTGCCTTAAAGCGCATCGCTTATCCAAGGTTGTGCCAAACAAGGTGAGGAATGTGTCTATTCGCCTAGTTTCTAAACTTTTCCCCTGAAAAGGTTTCATGCTCCACGACGTAGCACGCACGAGTGCCACTTCAGGGCTTTGTAGAATGTCTCCGTTGCCAGATATCAGTCGAAACGACATCCGTTAGGATGGAAATGCATGACAACATGGAATTTGAAGAGAGTTTTTTAGCCCGTCAAATGTCGTTCTTTCCCTGCCACGCTACCACAAATTAGTTCCTAAACCTGACGTGCTTGGTGTAGAAGGGCCCTCAACGGACCAGATTAACTTGTTGTTGGGTTATTTCCATCGAAACTTTACGGGCATTGCCTTAAAACGCATCGCTTATCCAAAGGTTGTGCCAAACATGGTGAGGAATGAATTTATTCACAAAGTTTCTAAAGTTTTCCCCTTAAAAGGTTGCATGCTCCATGACGTAGCACGCATGTCTGCCACTCCAGGGCCTTGCAGAATGTCTCTATTGCCAGATATCAGTCGAAACGACATCCGTTATGATGGAAATGCATGACAACATGGCATTTGAAGAGTGTTTTTTAGCACATCCAATGTCGTTCTTGCCCTGCCATGCTACCACAAATTAGTTCCTAAACCTGACGTGCTCAATGCAGAAGGGCCCTCAATGGACCAGATTAACTTGTTGTGGGGTTATTTCAATCGAAACTTTAAGGACATTGCCCCAAAGCGCATCGCTTATCCAAGGTTGTGCCAAACAAGGTGAGGAATGTGTCTATTCGCCTAGTTTCTAAACTTTTTCCCTTAAAAGGTTGCATGCTCCATGACGTAGCACGCATGTGTGCCACTCCAGGGCCTTGTAGAATGTCTCTGTTTCCAGATATCAGTCGAAACGACATCCGTTATGATGGAAATGCATGGCAACGTGCCATTTGAAGAGTGTTTTTTAGCCCATCCAATGTCGTTCTTGCCCAGCCACGCTACCACAAATTAGTTCCTAAACCGGACGTGCTCGGTGTAGAAGGGCCCTCAACGAACCAGATTAACTTGTTGTGGGGTTATTTCCATCGAAACATTAAGGACATTGCCCTAAAACGCAACGCTTATCCAAAGGTTGTGCCAAACAAGGTAAGGAATGTGTTTATTCACAAAGTTTCTAAACTTTTCCCCTGAAAATGTTGCATGCTCCAAGACGTAGCACGCATGAGTGCCACTCCAGGGCTTTGTAGAATGTCTCCCTTGCCAGATATCAGTCGAAACGACATCCGTTAGGATGGAAATGCATGACAACATGGCATTTGAAGAGTGTTTTTTAGCACATCCAATGTCGTTCTTGCCCTGCCACGCTACCACAAATTAGTTCCTAAACCTGACGTGCTCAATGCAGAAGGGCCCTCAATGGACCAGATTAACTTGTTGTGGGGTTATTTCCATCGAAACTTTAAGGACATTGCCCCAAAGCGCATCGCTTATCCAAGGTTGTGCCAAACAAGGTGAGGAATGTGTCTATTCGCCTAGTTTCTAAACTTTTTCCCTTAAAAGGTTGCATGCTCCATGACGTAGCACGCATGTGTGCCACTCCAGGGCCTTGTAGAATGTCTCTGTTTCCAGATATCAGTCGAAACGACATCCGTTATGATGGAAATGCATGGCAACGTGCCATTTGAAGAGTGTTTTTTAGCCCATCCAATGTCGTTCTTGCCCAGCCACGCTACCACAAATTAGTTCCTAAACCGGACGTGCTCGGTGTAGAAGGGCCCTCAACGAACCAGATTAACTTGTTGTGGGGTTATTTCCATCGAAACATTAAGGACATTGCCCTAAAACGCAACGCTTATCCAAAGGTTGTGCCAAACAAGGTAAGGAATGTGTTTATTCACAAAGTTTCTAAACTTTTCCCCTGAAAATGTTGCATGCTCCAAGACGTAGCACGCATGAGTGCCACTCCAGGGCTTTGTAGAATGTCTCCCTTGCCAGATATCAGTCGAAATGACATCCGTTAGGATGGAAATGCATGACAACATGGCATTTGAAGAGTGTTTTTTAGCACATCCAATGTCGTTCTTGCCCTGCCACGCTACCACAAATTAGTTCCTAAACCTGACGTGCTCGGTGCAGAAGGGCCCTCAATGGACCAGATTAACTTGTTGTGGGGTTATTTCCATAGAAACTTTAAGGACATTGCCCCAAAGCGCATCGCTTATCCAAGGTTATGCCAAACAAGGTGAGGAATGTGTTTATTCGCCTAGTTTCTAAACTTTTCCCCTGAAAAGGTTTTATGCTCCACGACGTAGCACGCATGAGTGCCACTCCAGGGCATTGTAGAATGTCTCCTTTGCTAGATATCAGTCGAAACGACATCCGTTAGGATGGAAATGCATGACAACATGGAATTTGAAGGGAGTTTTTTAGCCCGTCCAATGTCGTTCTTTTCCTGCCACGCTACCACAAATTAGTTCCTAAACCTTACGTGCTCGGTGTGGAAGGGCCCTCAACGGACCAGATTAACTTGTTGTTAGGTTATTTCCATCGAAACTTTAAGAACATTGCCTTAAAGCGCATCGCTTTTCCAAGGTTGTGCCAAACAAGGTGAGGAATGTGTCTATTCGCCTAGTTTCTAAACTTTTTCCCTTAAAAGGTTGCATGCTCCATGACGTAGCACGCATGTGTGCCACTCCAGGGCCTTGTAGAATGTCTCTGTTTCCAGATATCAGTCGAAACGACATCCGTTATGATGGAAATGCATGGCAACATGCCATTTGAAGAGTGTTTTTTAGCCCATCCAATGTCGTTCTTGCCCTGCCACGCTACCACAAATTACTTCCTAAACCGGATGTGCTCGGTGTAGAAGGGCCCTCAACGAACCAGATTAACATGTTGTGGGGTTATTTCCATCGAAACTTTAAGGACATTGCCCTAAAACGCAACGCTTATCCAAAGGTTGTGCCAAACAAGGTAAGGAATGTGTTTATTCACAAAGTTTCTAAACTTTTCCCCTGAAAATGTTACATGCTCCAAGACGTAGCACGCATGAGTGCCACTCCAGGGCTTTGTAGAATGTCTCCCTTGCCAGATATCAGTCGAAATGACATCCGTTAGGATGGAAATGCATGACAACATGGAATTTGAAGAGAGTTTTCTAGCCCGTCCAATGTCGTTCTTTCCCTGCCGCGCCACCACAAATTGGTTCCGAAACCAGACATGCTCGGTGTAGAAGGGCCCTCAACAGACCAGATAAACTTGTTGTTGGGTTATATCCATCGAAATATTAAGGACATTGCCTTAAAACGCATCGCTTATCCATAGGTTGTGCCAAACATGGTGAGGAATGTGTTTATTCACAAAGTTTCTAAACTTTTCCCCTGAAAATGTTGCATGCTCCATGACGTAGCACGCATGAGTGCCACTCCAGGGCTTTGTAGAATATCTCCGTTGCCAGATATCAGTCGAAATGACATCCGTTAGGATGGAAATGCATGACAACATGGAATTTGAAGAGAGTTTTCTAGCCCGTCCAATGTCGTTCTTTGCCTGCCGCGCTACTACAAATTAGTTCCGAAACCTGACGTGCTCGGTGTGGAAGGGCCCTCAACAGACCAGATTAACTTGTTGTGGGGTTATTTCCGTTGAAACTTTAAGGACATTGCCCTAATAGCCTCGCTTATCCAAAGGTTGTGCCAAACAAGGTGAGGAATGTGTTTATTCACGAAGTTTCAAAACTTTTCCCCTAAAAAGGTTGCATGCTCCATGATGTAGCACGCATGAGTGCCACTCCAGGGCTTTGTAGAATGTCTCCCTTGCCAGATATCAGTCGAAACGACATCCGTTAGGATGGAAATGCATGACAACAAGGAATTTGAAGAGAGTTTTTTAGCCCGTCCAATGTCATTCTTTGCCTGCCGCGCTACCACAAATTAGTTCCTAAACATGACGTGCTCGGTGTAGAAGGGCCCTCAACGGACCAGATTAACTTGTTGTTGGGTTATTTCCATCGAAATATTAAGGACATTGCCTTAAAACGCATCGTTTATCCAAAGGTTGTGCCAAACAAGGTGAGAAATTGTTGATGCAAAAAACACACACTGGCCTGGGAGATCTGCTTAGCTCCAGTGCAGGTCCAAATCTTGATGAGATGCGGGCGTGCCAGTCAGTTTGATCCTGCAACTGACAAGATATACAAATAGCAGATCAGAGAACCGATCGGCCAACATAGCCGATGTAGTAATTCCAGCCGATCCTGATGACAGCCGATAGCGACAGGGTTTTGAGCTATCGGCTATGTGTTCAATGTAGATTCTGACACTTGATGTAAATAATGACAACGAGACAATAATATGATCCAGTAGAAACCAATCGGCTGATGATAATATGCATTAGATCGGCAATGACTTGATAAAGTGAAACGAAAGTTAGACATACTCGATCGGCTGTAGATATCAATGCTACATAATCTAAATCTCAAAATATATTTAAACCAAGTGATTGGGATAGATCGGACAGGGCGCCGAGACAGTATAAATCACTTATGTCTAAAAACACCTCAAGAGAGAGATTATATATATTCATAGCATAGCCGATGAAGTGAATCTAACATAGATCCAATGCCATAAAATCCACAAGATTAGATTAAACAGTGAAACCTTTGTTGTCATCGGCTAAATTCAACTTATATGCAATCCTTATAAGCCGATGCAACGTCCAGATAACTCATCGGCTGAAACCCCGATGAAACCCTTATCGGCAATCAAAAAGCAGGCTAGAGATTCATGGTTCTAAGCACGACTTAGTAGGTCAAACTCAACTGATGCAGCACTAAGTATGTAAAGAAACACGGTATCTAGATGATCAAGCCCTTGACTGATTTTCAGGGTGGTAGATGCCTAAGCTAATCTAATCTAGCAAGACGATTTAGTCGATACCGGCAGAAACCCTAAAACGAGAAGCAGCCGATAAAGCTAAATCGAGATGCTAATACTAGATTAACAGAAGACATATGATAAATAGCCAGGCAAATATATTATCCAAACCAGAGCAATCCAAGAGGTCGAATGTACTGATGCAGCCTTGAACGACGCCGACGTAGATGATACAATTGCCTGAACCGACGGAACATTGGACTTACCCCTTCGCCGGAGATCGACAGCCGATGCAGCCCCGCGTCAGGTGCCAAATTCCGCCGGTTGATAAAGAAACCGTAACAGAGTAAAAGGTGGCGATGCGCCGAATTGTATTGATCGAGAGTTGATAGATTACAATAACCCCGGGTGTACATATTTATACCCATGGGGAGATACTAGTCCTTGTAGGACAAGAAAGAAACTTTCCTAAAGATAAAAGAAAAACATAAAGTCCTTAAGGGACACTAAACACACTTTCCTAAAGATAAAAGGAAACTAACAAATATTCTAATTAATAGATACAATTGCCTTCTTCGGACTCAATCCGCACGTGGCAATCCTCATGAAGCACACCAACCGAACCCGACAATGATCCTGCCATCTCCTTATCGGAATCGGCTACATCGGCTATCCTTGTCCGATTCTGTTTCAGCCGATGCACACCGTAGCCGATTTGGCTTGCAGCCGATTCATACTCTGTTTCTGTAATCGCTTATCTCCTCCAATCGGCTTCGGCTTTAACTCTGAATCCAATGCATGATTTACCAAATTTCGTCGTTAACACATGCCCCCCAGTTTTGGAGTATGGGAACTCATGCTTCAAAATTATCTTCTGTGACTCCAAAATTGATCCTCTTTTGCTTCTTGCAATCGGCCTTCATGAGCCGATACCGTCTGCATTAGATGAGCTAGACTGTCAAACTTGTGGCAAAAGAATTTATCCTTGATAGGTGCTGATAACCCTTGGAATGCAAGATCTGCTAGCTGCTCATCGCTTAGATTCAAACTATAACATCGGCTGCGGACATCACGAAATCTTTGTATATATTCCATAGCCGATTCTCCTTCTTGCTGCTGCACTGATATCAAATTTGAAAGTTTCATCTCACTGACGCCAGCAAAGAAGTAGTCATGAAATTGCTTCTCAAGATCGGCCCATCTTCTAATGGAATTTGATGGTAGTGATGAAAACCATGTGAAGGCCGATCCAGTCAAAGACAGTGAAAAAAATCTAACTCTCAGAGCTTCCTCAGCCGATGCTTCCCCACATTGCACTAAGAATCGGCTGATGTGTTCCATTGTAGATATATCATCTTGCCCTGAAAACTTGGAGAAATCTGGAACCTTGTATCGATGTGGCAATGACACCCTATCAAACCACTCAGGATATGGCAGCCGATACATAGAAGTCTGATCCTTAGGTTTAATTCCAAACTGTTCCTCTATTACTTTTGCAATCATATCGGCCCAATCTTCTTTAGACTGATATCTTTGAGCTTCTTCTGGCCGATATTGTTGATGTGGCTCTCCAGGCTGATGCTGATCTATTTGCCCCCCAAGCCAATGTCGCTGTTGCCGATGATGCTGAAATCGTTCGTCGATTTGCCCCCCAATCTGATTTGTTAAGGCAATCACTCTGGGAACTATCTTCTCGATCAAACCATGTAATGTACTCACCAAAACTCCAGATCGATCAAACACAGCGCGACGAACGATTTCATCAACTATCTTTTGAAGCATCTCATCATCCATCGGCTCTTCTTCTTCCTTTATCAGCTTGAGAGATTGTTCTTCCTTGGCCTTGACTTCTTGATCAGACATATTGTTGCGATTGTGAGTTCCACGAGCCGCGTAAAAATCTGTTGTCAAAAACACTGTCCCACCGGGCGTGCCAAAAGCGTGTTGATGCAAAAAACACACACTGGCCTGGGAGATCTGCTTAGCTCCAGTGCAGGTCCAAATCTTGGTGAGATGCGGGCGTGCCAGTCAGTTTGATCCTGCAACTGACAAGATATACAAACGACAGATCAAAGAACCGATCGGCCAACATAGCCGATGTAGTAATTCCAGCCGATCCTGATAACAGCCGATAGCGATAGGGTTTTGAGCTATCGGCTATGTGTTCAATGTAGATTCTGACACTTGACAAAGAGACAATCGGCTGATGATAATATGCATTAGATCGGCAATGACTTGATAAAGTGAAACGAAAGTTAGACATACTCGATCGGCTGTAGATATCAATGATACATAATCTAAATCTCAAAATATATTTAAACCAAGTGATTGGGATAGATCGGACAGGGCGCCGAGACAGTATAAATCACTTATGTCTAAAAACACCTCAAGAGAGAGATTATATATATTCATAGCATAGCCGATGAAGTGAATCTAACATAGATCCAATGCCATAAAATCCACAAGATTAGATTAAACAGTGAAACCTTTGTTGTCATCGGCTAAATTCAACTTATATGCAATCCTTATAAGCCGATGCAACGTCCAGATAACTCATCGGCTGAAACCCCGATGAAACCCTTATCGGCAATCAAAAAGCAGGCTAGAGATTCATGGTTCTAAGCACGACTTAGTAGGTCAAACTCAACTGATGCAGCACTAAGTATGTAAAGAAACACGGTATCTAGATGATCAAGCCCTTGACTGATTTTCAGGGTGGTAGATGCCTAAGCTAATCTAATCTAGCAAGACGATTTAGTCGATACCGGCAGAAACCCTAAAACGAGAAGCAGCCGATAAAGCTAAATCGAGATGCTAATACTAGATTAACAGAAGACATATGATAAATAGCCAGGCAAATATATCATCCAAACCAGAGCAATCCAAGAGGTCGAATGTACTGATGCAGCCTTGAACGACGCCGACGTAGATGATACAATTGCCTGAACCGACGGAACATTGGACTTACCCCTTCGCCGGAGATCGACAGCCGATGCAGCCCCGCGTCAGGTGCCAAATTCCGCCGGTTGATAAAGAAACCGTAACAGAGTAAAAGGTGGCGATGCGCCGAATTGTATTGATCGAGAGTTGATAGATTACAATAACCCCGGGTGTACATATTTATACCCATGGGGAGATACTAGTCCTTGTAGGACAAGAAAGAAACTTTCCTAAAGATAAAAGAAAAACATAAGTCCTTAAGGGACACTAAACACACTTTCCTAAAGGTAAAAGGAAACTAACAAATATTCTAATTAATAGATACAATTGCCTTCTTCGGACTCAATCCGCACGTGGCAATCCTCATGAAGCACACCAACCGAACCCGACAATGATCCTGCCATCTCCTCATCGGAATCGGCTATATCGGCTATCCTTATCCGATTCTGTTTCAGCCGATGCACACCATAGCCGATTTGGCTTGCAGCCGATTCATACTCTGTTTCTGTAATTGCTTATCTCCTCCAACCGGCTTCGGCTTTAACTCTGCATGATTTACCAAATTTCGTCGTTAACAGGAATGTATTTATTCACAAAGTTTCTAAACTTTTCCCCTTAAAAGGTTGCATGCTCCATGACGTAGCACGCATGTGTGCTACTCCAGGGCCTTGTAGAATGTCTCTGTTGCCAGATATAAGTCGAAACGACATCCGTTATGATGGAAATGCATGACAACATTTAATTTGAAGAGTGTTTTTTAGCCCATCCGATGTCGTTCTTGCCCTGCCACGCTACCACAAATTAGTTCCTAAACCTGATGTGCTCGGTGCAGAAGGGCCCTCAACGGACCAGATTAACTTGTTGTGGGGTTATTTCCATCGAAACTTTAAGTACATTGCCTTAAAGCGCATCGCTTATCCAAGGTTGTGCCAAACAAGGTGAGGAATGTGTCTATTCGCCTAGTTTCTAAACTTTTTCCCTGAAAAGGTTTCATGCTCCACGACGTAGCACGCATGAGTGCCACCCCAGGGCTTTGTAGAATGTCTCCCTTGCCAGATATCAGTCGAAACGACATCCGTTAGGATGGAAATGCATGACAACATGGAATTTGAAGAGAGTTTTTTAGCCCGTCCAATGTCGTTCTTTCCCTGCCACGCTACCACAAATTAGTTCCTAAACCTGACGTGCTCGGTGCAGAAGGGCCCTCAACGGACCAGATTAACTTGTTGTTGGGTTATTTCCAGCGAAACGTTAAGGACATTGCCTTAAAACGCATCGCTTATCCAAAGGTTGTGCCAAACACGGTGAGGAGCGTGTTTATTCACAAAGTTTCAAAACTTTTCCCCTGAAAATGTTGCATGCTCCATGACGTAGCAT
Organism: Oryza officinalis; assembly: GCA_008326285.1. Classification (NCBI taxonomy): domain Eukaryota; kingdom Viridiplantae; phylum Streptophyta; class Magnoliopsida; order Poales; family Poaceae; genus Oryza; species Oryza officinalis. The sequence goes on along the minus strand of BDMV01000011.1, from coordinate 17,732,625 downwards.
GCATGAGTGCCACTCCAGGGCTTTGTAGAATGTCTCCGTTGCCAGATATCAGTCGAAACGACATCCGTTAGGATGGAAATGCATGACAACATGGAATTTGAAGAGAGCTTTCTAGCCCGTCCAATGTCGTTCTTTCCCAGCCACGCCACCACAAATTAGTTCCGAAACCAGACATGCTCAGTGTAGAAGGGCCCTCAACGGACCAGATTAACTTGTTGTTGGGTTGTTTCCATCGAAACTTTAAGGACATTGCCTTAAAATGCATCGCTTATCCAAAGGTTGTGCCAAAAAAGGTGAGGAATGTATTTATTCACAAAGTTTCTAAACTTTTCCCTTAAAAGGTTGCATGCACCATGATGTAGCACCCATGTGTGCCACTCCAGGGCCTTGTAGAATGTCTCTGTTGCCAGATATCCGTCGAAACGACATCCGTTATGATGGAAATGCATCACAACATGGAATTTGAAGAGTGTTTTTTAGCCCATCCAATGTCGTTCTTGCCCTGCCACGCTACCACAAATTAGTTCCTAAACCTGATGAGCTCGGGGCAGAAGGGCCCTCAACGGACTAGATTAACTTGTTGTGGGGTTATTTCCATCGAAACTTTAAGAACATTGCCTTAAAGCGCATCGCTTATCCAAGGTTGTGCCAAACAAGGTGAGGAATGTGTGTATTCGCCTAGATTTTAAAATTTTCCCCTGAAAAGGTTTCATGCTCCACGACGTAGCACGCATGAGTCCCACTCGAGGGCTTTGTAGAATGTCTCCCTTGCCAGATATCAGTCGAAACGACATCCCTTAGGATGGAAATGCATGACAGCATGGAATTTGAAGAGAGTTTTTTAGCCCGTCCAATGTCGTTCTTTCCCTGCCACGCTACCACAAATTAGATCCAAAACCTGACGTGCTCGGTGTAGAAGGGCCCTCAACGGACCAGATTAACTTGTCATGGGGTTATTTCCATCGAAACTTTAAGGACATTGCCCTAAAGCGCATCGCTTATCCAAGGTTATGCCAAACAAGGTGAGGAATGTGTTTATTCGCCTAGTTTCTAAACTTTTGCCCTGAAAACGTTTCATGCTCCACGACGTAGCACGCATGAGTGCCACTCCAGGGCTTTGTAGAATGTCTCCCTTGCCAGATATCAGTCGAAACGACATCCGTTAGGATGGAAATGCATGACAACATGGAATATGAAGAGTGTTTTTTAGCCCGTTCAATGTCGTTCTTTCCCTGCCACGCTACCACAAATTGGTTCCTAAACCTGACGTGCTCGGTGTAGAAGGGCCCTCAATGGACCAGATTAACTTGTTGTGGGGTTATTTCCTTCGAAACTTTAAGGGCATTGCCCTAAACGCCTCGCTTATCCAAAGGTTGTGCCAAACAAGGTGAGGAATGTGGTTATTCACAAAGTTTCAAAACTTTTCCCCTGAATATGTTGCATGCTCCACGAAGTAGCACGCATGAGTGCCACTGCAGGGCTTTGTAGAATGTCTCCCTTGCCAGATATCAGTCGAAACGACATCCGTTAGGATGGAAATGCATGACAACATGGAATTTGAAGAGAGTTTTTTAGCCCGTCCAATGTCGTTCTTTCCCTGCCACGCTACTACAAATTAGTTCCTAAACCTGACGTGCTCGGTGTGGAAGGGCCCTCAACGGAACAGATTAACTTGTTATGGGGTTATTTCCATCGAAACTTTAAGGACATTGCCCTAAACGCCTCGCTTATCCAAAGGTTGTGCCAAACAAGGTGAGGAATGTGTTTATTCACGAAGTTTCAAAACTTTTCCCCTGAAAATGTTGCATGCTCCATGATGTAGCACGCATGAGTGCCACTCCAGGGCTTTGTAGAATGTCTCCCTTGCCAGATATCAGTCGAAACGACATCCGTTAGGATGGAAATGCATGACAACAAGGAATTTGAAGAGAATTTTTTAGCCCGTCCAATGTCATTCTTTGCCTGCCACGCTACCACAAATTAGTTCCTAAACCTGACGTGCTCGGTGTAGAAGGGCCCTCAACGGACCAGATTAACTTGTTGTTGGGTTATTTCTATCGAAACGTTAAGGACATTGCCTTAAAACGCATCGTTTATCCAAAGGTTGTGCCAAACAAGGTGAGGAATGTATTTATTCACAAAGTTTCTAAACTTTTCCCCTTAAAAGGTTGCATGCTCCATGACGTAGCACGCATGTGTGCCACTCCAGGGCCTTGTAGAATGTCTCTGTTGCCAGATATCAGTCGAAACGACATCCGTTATGATGGAAATGCATGACAACATTTAATTTGAAGAGTGTTTTTTAGCCCATCCAATGTCGTTCTTGCCCTGCCACGCTACCACAAATTAGTTCCTAAATCTGACGTGCTCGGTGCAGAAGGGCCCTCAACGGACCAGATTAACTTGTTGTGGGGTTATTTCCATCGAAACTTTAAGTACATTGCCTTAAAGCGCATCGATTATCCAAGGTTGTGCCAAACAAGATGAGGAATGTGTCTATTCGCCTAGTTTCTAAACTTTTTCCCTGAAAAGGTTTCATGCTCCACGACGTAGCACGCATGAGTGCCACCCCAGGGCTTTGTAGAATGTCTCCCTTGCCAGATATCAGTCGAAACGACATCCGTTAGGATGGAAATGCATGACAACATGGAATTTGAAGAGAGTTTTTTAGCCCGTCCAATGTCGTTCTTTCCCTGCCACGCTACCACAAATTAGTTCCTAAACCTGACGTGCTCGGTGCAGAAGGGCCCTCAACGGACCAGATTAACTTGTTGTTGGGTTATTTCCATCGAAACGTTAAGGACATTGCCTTAAAACGCATCGCTTATCCAAAGGTTGTGCCAAACAAGGTGAGGAGCGTGTTTATTCACAAAGTTTCAAAACTTTTCCCTTGAAAATGTTGCATGCTCCATGACGTAGCACGCATGAGTGCCACTCCAGGGCTTTGTAGAATGTCTCCGTTGCCAGATATCAGTCGAAACGACATCCGTTAGGATGGAAATGCATGACAACATGGAATTTGAAGAGAGCTTTCTAGCCCGTCCAATGTCGTTCTTTCCCTGCCACGCCACCACAAATTAGTTCCGAAACCAGACATGCTCAGTGTAGAAGGGCCCCCAACGGACCAGATTAACTTGTTGTTGGGTTATTTCCATCGAAACTTTAAGGACATTGCCTTAAAACGCATCGCTTATCCAAAGGTTGTGCCAAAAAAGGTGAGGAATGTATTTATTCACAAAGTTTCTAAACTTTTTCCTTAAAAGGTTGCATGCTCCATGATGTAGCACCCATGTGTGCCACTCCAGGGCCTTGTAGAATGTCTCTGTTGCCAGATATCCATCGAAACGACATCCGTTATGATGGAATTGCATCACAACATGGAATTTGAAGAGTGTTTTTTAGCCCATCCAATGTCGTTCTTGCCCTGCCAAGCTACCACAAATTAGTTCCTAAACCTGATGTGCTCGGGGCAGAAGGGCTCTCAACGGACCAGATTAACTTGTTGTGGGGTTATTTCCATCGAAACTTTAAGGACATTACCTTAAATTGCATCGCTTATCCAAAGGTCGTGCCAAACAAAGTGAGGAATGTGTTTATTCACAAAGTTTCAAAACTTTTCCCCTGAAAATGTTTCATGCTCCATGACGTAGCACGCATGAGTGCTGCTCCAGGGCTTTGTAGAATGTCTCCGTTGCCAGATATCAGTCGAAACGACATCCGTTAGGATGGAAATGCATGACAACATGGAATTTGAAGAGAGTTTTTTAGCCTGTCCAATGTTGTTCTTTCCCTGCCACGCTACCACAAATTAGTACCTAAACCTGACGTGCTCGGTGTAGAAGGGCTCTCAACGGACCAGATTAACTTGTTGTGGGGTTATTTCCATCGAAACTTTAAGGACATTACCTTAAATTGCATCGCTTATCCAAAGGTCGTGCCAAACAAAGTGAGGAATGTGTTTATTCACAAAGTTTCAAAACTTTTCCCCTGAAAATGTTTCATGCTCCATGACGTAGCACGCATGAGTGCTGCTCCAGGGCTTTGTAGAATGTCTCCGTTGCCAGATATCAGTCGAAACGACATCCGTTAGGATGGAAATGCATGACAACATGGAATTTGAAGAGAGTTTTTTAGCCTGTCCAATGTTGTTCTTTCCCTGCCACGCTACCACAAATTAGTACCTAAACCTGACGTGCTCGGTGTAGAAGGGCTCTCAACGGACCAGATTAACTTGTTGTGGGGTTATTTCCATCGAAACTTTAAGGACATTACCTTAAATTGCATCGCTTATCCAAAGGTCGTGCCAAACAAAGTGAGGAATGTGTTTATTCACAAAGTTTCAAAACTTTTCCCCTGAAAATGTTTCATGCTCCATGACGTAGCACGCATGAGTGCTGCTCCAGGGCTTTGTAGAATGTCTCCGTTGCCAGATATCAGTCGAAACGACATCCGTTAGGATGGAAATGCATGACAACATGGAATTTGAAGAGAGTTTTTTAGCCTGTCCAATGTTGTTCTTTCCCTGCCACGCTACCACAAATTAGTACCTAAACCTGACGTGCTCGGTGTAGAAGGGCTCTCAACGGACCAGATTAACTTGTTGTGGGGTTATTTCCATCGAAACTTTAAGGACATTACCTTAAATTGCATCGCTTATCCAAAGGTCGTGCCAAACAAAGTGAGGAATGTGTTTATTCACAAAGTTTCAAAACTTTTCCCCTGAAAATGTTTCATGCTCCATGACGTAGCACGCATGAGTGCTGCTCCAGGGCTTTGTAGAATGTCTCCGTTGCCAGATATCAGTCGAAACGACATCCGTTAGGATGGAAATGCATGACAACATGGAATTTGAAGAGAGTTTTTTAGCCTGTCCAATGTTGTTCTTTCCCTGCCACGCTACCACAAATTAGTACCTAAACCTGACGTGCTCGGTGTAGAAGGGCTCTCAACGGACCAGATTAACTTGTTGTGGGGTTATTTCCATCGAAACTTTAAGGACATTACCTTAAATTGCATCGCTTATCCAAAGGTCGTGCCAAACAAAGTGAGGAATGTGTTTATTCACAAAGTTTCAAAACTTTTCCCCTGAAAATGTTTCATGCTCCATGACGTAGCACGCATGAGTGCTGCTCCAGGGCTTTGTAGAATGTCTCCGTTGCCAGATATCAGTCGAAACGACATCCGTTAGGATGGAAATGCATGACAACATGGAATTTGAAGAGAGTTTTTTAGCCTGTCCAATGTTGTTCTTTCCCTGCCACGCTACCACAAATTAGTACCTAAACCTGACGTGCTCGGTGTAGAAGGGCTCTCAACGGACCAGATTAACTTGTTGTGGGGTTATTTCCATCGAAACTTTAAGGACATTACCTTAAATTGCATCGCTTATCCAAAGGTCGTGCCAAACAAAGTGAGGAATGTGTTTATTCACAAAGTTTCAAAACTTTTCCCCTGAAAATGTTTCATGCTCCATGACGTAGCACGCATGAGTGCTGCTCCAGGGCTTTGTAGAATGTCTCCGTTGCCAGATATCAGTCGAAACGACATCCGTTAGGATGGAAATGCATGACAACATGGAATTTGAAGAGAGTTTTTTAGCCTGTCCAATGTTGTTCTTTCCCTGCCACGCTACCACAAATTAGTACCTAAACCTGACGTGCTCGGTGTAGAAGGGCCCTCAACGGACCAGATTAACTTGTTGTGGGGTTATTTCCATCGAAACTTTAAGAACATTGCCCTAAAACGCATCGCTTATCCAAGTTTGTGAAAAACAAGGTGAGGAATATGTTTATTCGCCTAGTTTCTAAACATTTCCCCTGAAAAGGTTTTATGCTCCACGACGTAGCACGCACGAGTGCCACTCCAGGGCTTTGTAGAATGTCTCCGTTGCCAGATATCAGTTGAAACAACATCCGTTAGGATGGAAATGCATGACAACATGGAATTTGAAGAGAGTTTTCTAGCCCGTCCAATGTCGTTCTTTCCCTGCCACGCCACCACAAATTAGTTCCGAAACCAGACATGCTCGGTGTAGAAGGGCCCTCAACGGACCAGATTAACTTGTTGTGGGGTTATTTCCATCGAAACTTTAAGAACATTGCCTTAAAGTGCATCGCTTATCCAAGGTTATGCCAAACAAGGTGAGGAATGTGTTTATTCGCCTAGTTTCTAAACTTTTCCCCTGAAAAGGTTTTATGCTCCACGATGTAGCACACATGAGTGCCACTCCAGGGCATTCTAGAATGTCTCCCTTGCCAGATATCAGTCAAAACGACATCCGTTAGGATGGAAATGCATGACAACATGGAATTTGAAGAGAGTTTTTTAGCCCGTCCAATGTCATTCTTTCCCTGCCACGCTAACACAAATTAGTACCTAAACCTAACGTGCTCGGTGTAGAAGGGCCCTCAACGGACCAGATTAACTTGTTGTTGGGTTATTTCCATCGAAACTTTAAGGACATTGCCTTAAATTGCATTGCTTATCCAAAGGTTGTGCCAAACAAGGTGAGGAATGTGTTTATTCACAAAGTTTCAAAACTTTTCCCCTAAAAATGTTTCATGCTCCATGATGTAGCATGCATGAGTGCCGCTCCAGGGCTTTATAGAATGTCTCCGTTGCCAGATATCAGTCGAAACGACATCCGTTTGGATGGAAATGCAAGACAACATGGAATTTGAAGAGAGTTTTTTAGCCCGTCCAATGTCGTTCTTTCCCAGCCACGCTACCACAAATTAGTTCCTAAACCTGACGTGCCCTCAACGGACCAGATTAACTTGTTGTGGGGTTATTTACATCGAAACTTTAAGGACATTGCCCTAAACGCCTCGCTTATCCAAAGGTTGTGCCAAACAAGGCGAGGAATGTGTTTATTCACAAAGTTTCTAATCATTTCCCCTGAAAATGTTTCATGCTCCATGACGTAGCACGCATGAATGCCGCTCCAGGGCTTTATAGAATGTTTCCGTTGCCAGATATCAGTCGAAACGACATCCGTTAGGATGGAAATGCATGACAACATGGAATTTGAAGAGTGTTTTTTGGCCCGTCCGATGTCGTTCTTTCCCTGCCACGCTACCACAAATTAGTACCTAAACCGGATGTGCTCGGTGTAGAAGTGCCCTCAACGGACCAGATTAACTTGTTGTTGGGTTATTTCCATCGAAACTTTAAGGACATTGTCTTAAATTGCATCGCTTATCCAAAGGTTGTGCCAAACAAGGTGAGGAATGTGTTTATTCACAAAGTTTCAAAACTTTTCCCCTGAAAATGTTTCAAGCTCCATGACGTAGCATGCATGAGTGCCGCTCCAGGGCTTTATAGAATGTCTCCGTTGCCAGATATCAGTCGAAACGACATCCGTTTGGATGGAAATGCATGACAACATGGAATTAGAAGAGTGTTTTTTAACCCGTCCAATGTTGTTCTTTCCCTGCCACGCTACCACAAATTTGTTCCTAAACCTGACGTGCCCTCAACGGACAAGATTAACTTGTTGTGGGGTTATTTCCATCGAAACTTTAAGGACATTGCCCTAAACGCCTCGCTTATCCAAAGGTTGTGCCAAACAAGGTGAGGAATGTGTTTATTCACAAAGTTTCTAATCTTTTCCCCTGAAAATGTTTCATGCTCCATGACGTAGCACGCACGAGTGCCACTCCATGGCTTTGTAGAATGTCTCCGTTGCCAGATATCAGTCGAAACAACATCCGTTAGGATGGAAATGCATGACAACATGGAATTTGAAGAGAGTTTTCTAGCCCGTCCAATGTCGTTCTTTCCCTGCCACGCCACCACAAATTAGTTCCGAAACCAGACATGCTCGGTGTAGAAGGGCTCTCAACGGACCAGATTAACTTGTTGTGGGGTTATCTCCATCGAAACTTTAAGAACATTGCCTTAAAGTGCATCGCTTATCCAAGGTTATGCCAAACAAGGTGAGGAATGTGTTTATTCGCCTAGTTTCTAAACTTTTCCCCTGAAAAGGTTTTATGCTCCACGACGTAGCACACATGAGTGCCACTCCAGGGCATTGTAGAATGTCTCCCTTGCCAGATATCAGTCGAAACGACATCCGTTAGGATGGAAATGCATGACAACATGGAATTTGAAGAGTGTTTTTTGGCCCGTCCAATGTCATTCTTTCCCTGCCACGCTACCACAAATTGGTACCTAAACCTGACGTGCTCGGTGTAGAAGGGCCCTCAACGGACCAGATTAACTTGTTGTTGGGTTATTTTCATCGAAACTTTAAGGACATTGCCTTAAATTGCATCGCTTATCCAAAGGTTGTGCCAAACAAGGTGAGGAATGTGTTTATTCACAAAGTTTCAAAACTTTTCCCCTGAAAATGTTTCATGCTCCACGACGTAGCACGCATGAGTGCCGCTCCAGGTCTTTGTAGAATGTCTCCGTTGCCAGATATCAGTCGAAACGACATTCGTTAGGATGGAAATGCATGACAACATGGAATTTGAAGAGAGTTTTTTAGCCCGTGCAATGTCGTTCTTTCCCTACCACGCTACCACAAATTAGTTACTAAACCTGACGTGCTCGGTGTAGAAGGGCCCTCAATGGACCAGATGAACTTGTTGTTGGGTTATTTCCATCAAAACTTTAAGGACATTGCCTTAAATTGCATTGCTTATCCAAAGGTTGTGCCAAACAAGGTGAGGAATGTGTTTATTCACAAAGTTTCAAAACTTTTCCCCTGAAAATGTTTCATGCTCCATGACGTAGCATGCATGAGTGCCACTCCAGGGCTTTATAGAAGGTCTCCGTTGCCAGATATCAGTCGAAACGACATCCGTTTGGATGGAAATGCAAGACAACATGGAATTTGAAGAGAGTTTTTTAGCCTGTCCAATGTCGTTCTTTCCCAGCCACGCTACCACAAATTAGTTCCTAAACCTGACGTGCCCTCAACGGACCAGATTAACTTGTTGTGGGGTTATTTACATCGAAACTTTAAGGACATTGCCCTAAACGCCTCGCTTATCCAAAGGTTGTGCCAAACAAGGTGAGGAATATGTTTATTCGCCTAGTTTCTAAACTTTACCCTTGAAAAGGTTTTATGCTCCACGACGTAGCATGCACGAGTGCCACTCCAGGGCTTTGTAGAATGTCTCCCTTGCCAGATATCAGTCGAAACGACATCCGTTTGGATGGAGATGCACGACAACATGGAATTTGAAGAGAGTTTCTTAGCCCGTCCGATGTCGTTCTTTCCCAGCCACGCTACCACAAATTAGTTCCTAAACCTGACGTGCTCGGTGTGGAAGGGCCCTCAACGGACCAGATTAACTTGTTGTGGGGTTATCTCCATCGAAACTTTAAGGACATTGCCCTAAACGCCTCGCTTATCCAAAGGTTGTGCCAAACAATGTGAGGAATGTGTTTATTCACGAAGTTTCAAAACTTTTCCCCAGAAAATGTTGCCTGCTCCATGACGTAGCACGCATGAGTGCCACTCCAGGGCTTTGTAGAATGTCTCCCTTGCCAGATATCAGTCGAAACGACATCCGTTAGGATGGAAATGCATGACAACACGGAATTTGAAGAGAGTTTTTTAGCCCGTCCAATGTCATTCTTTGCCTGCCACCCTACCACAAATTAGTTCCTCAACCTGACGTGCTCAGTGCAGAAGGGCCCTCAACGGACCAGATTAACTTGTTGTTGGGTTATTTCCATCGAAACGTTAAGGACATTGCCTTAAAACGCATCGCTCATCCAAAGGTTGTGCCAAACAAGGTGAGGAATGTGTTTATTCACAAAGTTTGTAAACTTTTCCCCTAAAAATGTTGCATGCTCCATGACGTAGCACGCATGAGTGCCACTCCATTGCTTTGTAGAATGTCTCCGTTGCCAGATATCAGTCGAAACGATATCCGTTAGGATGGAAATGCATGACAACATGGAATTTGAAGAGAGTTTTCTAGCCCGTCCAATGTCGTTCTTTCCCTGCCACGCCACCACAAATTAGTTCCGAAACCAGACATGCTCGGTGTAGAAGGGCCCTCAACGGACCAGATTAACTTGTTGTTCGGTCATTTCCATCGAAACTTCAAGGACATTGCCTTAAAACGCATCGGTTATCCAAAGGTTGCACCAAACAAGGTGAGGAATGTATTTATTCACAAAGTTTCTAAACTTTTCCCCATAAAAGGTTGCATGCTCCATGACATAGCACGCATGTGTGCCACTCCAGGGCCTTGTAGAATGTCTCTGTTGCCAGATATCAGTCGAAACGACATCCGTTATGATGGAAATGCATGACAACATGGAATTTGAAGAGTGTTTTTTAGCTGTCGTTCTTTCCCTGCCACGCTACCACAAATTAGTTTCTAAACCTAACGTGCTCGGTGCAGAAGGGACCTCAACGGACTAGATTAACTTGTTGTGGGGTTTTTTGCGTCGAACCTTTAAGAACATTGCCCTAAAACGCATCGCTTATCCATGGTTGTGCCAAACAAGGTGAGGATTGTGTTTATTCGCCTAGTTTCTAAACTTTTCCCCTAAAAAGGTTTCATGCTCCACGACGTAGCACGCATGATTGCCACTCCAGGGCTTTGTAGAATGTCTTCGTTGCCAGATATCAGTCAAAACGACATCCGTTAGGATGGAAATGCATGACAACATGGAATTTAGCCCGTCCAATGTCGTTCTTTCCCCGCCACGCTACCACAAATTAGTTCCTAAACCTGACGTGCTTGGTATAGAAGGGCCATCAACGGACCAGATTAACTTCTTGTTGGGTTATTTCCATCGAAACTTTAAGGACATTGCCTTAAAACGCATCGCTGATCCAAAGGTTATGCCAAACAAGGTGAAGAATGTGTTTATTCACAAATTTTCTAAACTTTTCCCCTGAAAAGGTTGCATGCTCCATGACGTAGCAGGCATGTGTGCCACTCCAAGGCCATGTAGAATGTCTCCGTTGCCAGATATCAGTCGAAACGACATCCATTAGGATGGAAATGCATGACAACAAGGAATTTGAAGAGAATTTTTTAGCCCGTCCAATGTCGTTCTTTCCCTACCACGCCACCACAAATTAGTTCCGAAACCAGACGTGCACGGTGTAGAAGGGCCCTCATCGGACCAGATTAACTTGTTGTTGTGTTATTTCCATCAAAACATTAAGGACATTGCCTTAAAACGCATCGCTTATCTATAGGTTGTGCCAAACAAGGTGAGGAATGTGTTTATTCGCCTAATTTCTAAACTTTTCCCTTGAAAATGTTTCATGCTCCACGACGTAGCACGCATGAGTGCCACTTCAGGGCTTTGTAGAATGTCTCCCTTGCCAGATATCTGTCGAAACGACATCCGTTAGGATGGAAATGCATGACAACATGGAATTTGAAGAGAGTTTTTTAGCCCGTCCAATGTCGTTCTTTCCCTGCCACGCTACCACAAATTAGTTCCTAAACCTGACGTGCTCGGTGCAGAAGGGACCTCAACGGACCAGATTAACTTGTTGTGGGGTTATTTCCATCGAAACTTTAAGAACATTGCCCTAAAACACATTGCTTATCCAAGGTTGTGGCAAACAAGGTGAGGAATGTGTTTATTCGCCTAGTTTCTAAACTGTTCCCCTGAAAAGGTTTTATGCTCCACGACGTAGCACGCAAGACTGCCACTATAGGGCTTTGTAGAATGTCTCCCTTGCCAGATTTCAGTCGAAACGACATCCGTTAGGATGGAAATGCATGACAACATCGAATTTGAAGAGAGTTTTTTAGCCCGTCCAATGTCGTTCTTTCCCTGCCACGCTACCACAAATTAGTTCCGAAACCAGACGTGCTCGGTGTAGAAGGGCCCTCAACGGACCAGATTAACTTGTTGTGGGGTTAGTTCCATCGAAACTTTAAGGACACTACCCTAAACGCCTCGCTTGTCCAAAGGTTGTGCCAAACAAGGTGAGGAATGAGTTTATTCACAAAGTTTCAAAACTTTTCCCCTGAAAAAGTTGCATGCTCCATGACGTAGCATGCATGAGTGCCACTCCAGGGCTTTGTAGAATGTCTCCGTTGCCAGATATCAGTCGAAACAACATCCGTTAGGATGGAAATGCATGACAACATGGAATTTGAAGAGAGTTTTTTAGCCCGTCCAATGTCGTTCATTCATTGCCACGCTACTACAAATTAGTTCCGAAACCAGACGTGCTCGGTGTAGAAGGGCCCTCAACGGACCAGATTAACTTGTTGTTGGGTTATTTCCATCGAAACTTCAAGGACATTGCCTTAAAACGCATCGCTTATCCAAAGGTTGTGCCAACCAAGGTGAGGAATGAATTTATTCACAAAGTTTCTAAACTTTTCCCCTAAAAAGGTTGGATGCTCCATGATGTAGCACGGATGTGTGCCACTCCAGGGCCTTGTAGAATGTCTCTGTTGCCAGATATTAGTCGAAACGACATCCGTTAGGTTGGAAATGCATGACAACATGGAATTTGAAGACAGTTTTTTAGCCCGTCCAATGTCGTTCTTTCCCTGCACGCTACCACAAATTAGTTCCTAAACCTCACGTGCTCAGTGTAGAAGGGCCCTCAACGGACCAGATTAACTTGTTGTGGGGTTATTTCCATCGAAACTTTAAGGACATTGCCCTAAACTCCTCGGTTATCCAAAGGTTGTGCCAAACAAGGTGAGGAATGTGTTTATTCACAAAGTTTCAAAACTTTTCCCCTGAAAATGTTGCATGCTCCATGACGTAGCACGCATGAGTGCCACTCCAGCGCTTTGTAGAATGTCTCCGTTGCCAGATATCAGTCGAAACGACATCCGTTAGGATGGAAATGCATGACAACATGGAATTTGAAGAGAGTTTTTTAGCCCGTCCAATGTCGTTCTTTCCCTGCCACGCTACCACAAATTAGTTCCGAAACCAGACGTGCTCGGTGTAGAAGGGCCCTCAACGGACCAGATTAACTTGTCGTTGGGTTATTTCCATCGAAACTTTAAGGACATTGCCTTAAAACGCGTCGCTGATCCAAAGGTTATGCCAAACAAGGTGAGGAATGAATTTATTCACAAATTTTCTAAACTTTTCCCCTTAAAAGGTTGGATGCTCCATGACGTAGCACGGATGTGTGCCACTCCAGGGCCTTGTAGAATGTCTCTGTTGCCAGATATTAGTCGAAACGACATCCGTTAGGATGGAAATGCATGACAACATGGAATTTGAAGAGAGTTTTTTAGCCCGTCCAATGTCGTTCTTTCCCTGCCACGCTACCACAAATTAGTTCCTAAACCTGACGTGCTTGGTGTAGAAGGGCCCTCAACGGACCAGATTAACTTGTTGTGGGGTTATTTCCATCGAAACTTTAAGGACATTGCCCTAAACGCCTCGCTTATCCAAAGGTTGTGCCAAACAAGGAGAGGAATGTGTTTATTCACAAAGTTTCAAAACTTTTCCCCTGAAAATGTTGCATGCTCCATGACGTTGCACGCATGAGTGCCACTCCAGCACTTTGTAGAATGTCTACGTTGCCAGATATCAGTCGAAACGACATCCGTTGGGAAGGAAATGCATGACAACATGGAATTTGAAGAGAGTTTTTTAGCCCGTCCAATGTCGTTCTTTCCATGCCACGCTACCACAAATTAGTTCCGAAACCAGACGTGCTCGGTGTAGAAGGGCCCCCAACGGACCAGATTATCTTGTTGTTGGGTTATTTCCATCGAAACTTTAAGGACATTGCCTTAAAACGCGTCGCTGATCCAAAGGTTATGCCAAACAAGGTGAAGAATGTGTATATTCACAAATTTTCTAAACTTTTCCCCTGAAAAGGTTGCATGCACCATGACGTAGCATGCATGTGTGCCACTCCAGGGCCTTGTAGAATATCTCTGTTGCCAGATATCAGTCGAAACGACATCATTTATGATGAAAATGCTTGACAACATGGAATTTGAAGTGCCAATGTCATTCTTGCCCTGCCACGCTACCACAAATTAGTTCCTAAACCTGACGTGCTCGGTGCGGAAGCGCCCTCAACGGACCAGATTAACTTGTTGTGGGGTTATTTCCGTCGAAACATTAAGAACATTGTGTTGGCGCAGAATTTCGACCCGTCCAGCAACCAAACAGGTTCCACGTTACCACGGCGGCCTGGGAGATCTGCTTAACTCCAGTGCAGGTCCAAATGGCTTGCCTAGTCGTAAGTAGAGCATGCCAGTTGATTTGATCTGCAATCAACAAGATTAAACAAGTAAACCATGTGAGAACCGATGGCCGATCGGCCGACAGGCCGATGTTGCACTGTGAAGGCCTGGCCGATAGGGCAAACCTATATCGGCTTACTTGAGGTAGTAATAAGATAGAACTAATAAAGTAGATCCAATCTCATCGGCCCATGCGATCATGTTTATAGCAAATTACTGGAATCGGCCGATGAGGGTAGCATGAAGATAAATACACTAGCTAATACTCTAGTGTAAACTTATACAAGCCAATCGGCCAATATAAATATACCAACCACAGCGAGATCCTGAGAATACCCTGTAATCAATGTATTTATATTTACCAATCCGTCTGCATAAGTGGCAAACACATGCAAGAACATAAAATAATCACATGCATTAGGTAAGACCGGCTGAAACCCTGGCGCTATCCTTAATTACGATCAAAAACAGGCTTTAGGTTAAACCTCGAAACACGACTAAGGTCGATAGCAACTCAAAGTGTAGATCGAGAGTTAACATAAAGAAAATCAAGTCTTCGATCGCTTTTGGGGATGGTAAATGTATTGAACAATTTAGCCAAGCATAAGAATTAAACCATCGTCAGCAGTAAACCCTAAAACGAGTAAACCGCTGGCAAGGCTTAATTAAAATACCTGTCAAAACTATTCAAGACATGATAATCGACGATCACATCATCGAGGCTTAATGCGTCTAAAACGACACATTAGCCCCGACGATGCAGATCGTCGGGGACGAGTTCTTACCTCTGCTCCGAGGAAGCAAGAACTCGTTGAAGAAGACCTCTTGCGAGGGTTGGCGATGCGCCGAAAGTAGATTGAACTGGTTTTTGTGTGATTGATTCGAGAGAGCTTACATGTACAAACTATCGGGATATTTATACCCGAGGTTACAACAGAACCCTTGTAGGGCACGATCTTATCTACAACTAACAAACAAGTCCTTGCGGCAGACTTAAGCCACAGATTAGATCTATACTACTTAATTTACAAGATACAATTGCCTAAAACCGAGCTTTATCTCTATTTGGCAACTTCCTTGAAGCTTACTTCGAGCCCAGACCAAGCCCACGTTGACACTGTCAACTCACAACCCGCATCGGCCCATGACCAAACCAAATCCGTATCGGCCGATACGCCCTTTATAGCAACACCTCCCCAGTCCGATACGGTTACCGGGTCCGATACGAAGCCTGGTCCGACTCCAACTCAATCCTTCTTCTCTGCTTCGGTTTCCTCTTTCCTTTCCGAGTCGATTACCAAAATCCGTCGTCAACACATGCTCCCCAATTCCGCTTCATTATATAATGTGGCGGAATTAGCTCCAGGGAACTCATCAACTTTTTGCTAGGTCTAACCTGAAAACCGCACAGATCCAGATTCGAACCCTTTCGCCGCCGATTCGACAAACCCCTCGTGTTCTTCAATTCCGGCGACCCCTCGGCGTCTCGTCAACATCAACCCCCTTCACAGCGACCCCTCCAACAACAACGATGGCCTCTGCCCCGTTCTACGCCTCCGAGGTCCCTGCGGTAAGTAAATTCCTCCAAAGTCCGCATTATTACCTTTTCCGCCGATTTCCCCAAGTTAGGTTTTTACTTTCTGCTCCCCCCCGGGTCTTATATCTTCATCGCCATTCTCATGATTTAGGTCTTCAAAAACCAAATCTTGATTCCCACCGACGATAAATCCCATCGCTTTCTCCTGGGCCCCATGGGCGACTGCGACCGAACCTGGCTAATCAACGCCGAGACTGACAGAATCCCCTTTAGACAAGCCAAGCCCATCGTTTCGGTGTGGAAGCACACCTTCAGGTCATGGCCATCAAAGCTAAATGGATACAGGACCTGGCACAAAAGGATTGCTGCCGTCAAACAAGTCCACTGGGACGAGATTGGAATCGGCCAATGCATAACTCTGTCCCTGGCCGATACCAAGAAGAACGAGCCACTAATGTCAGCTGCCAGCTACTTCTGGTCAAATACCTTGAACGCCTTTATGTTCAAGCAAGGTCCGATGACCCCAACCCTCATAGATGTCAAGGTACTCACAGGACTAGACATCGACTCTGAGGTTAATCCCTTCAGCCTCCTAATAAATAGTAGCCACAAACTGAAGACCAAGAAGATTGGAGGCTGGTCTGGGTACATTTCTGAACATATGGAACAAGGATCAGTCTCAGAGCGAGAACATGTAGCTTTCCTAACATTGTGGTTGGAAAGGTTTGTCTTCTGCGGATCAACCTGCGGTCCTACCACAAATTGTCAACATCTAGCTCAGGCTTTGGTCAGCAAGAAGCAAATCCCTCTTGGCCGATACCTTTTAGGAGCTGTATATCGGCTACTCCATGTTTCCACACAAGACTTGATGCTAAAACAGACTGTGGCTCATGGAGGACCATGGTGGTTCATTCAACTCTGGCTAACCATATACACCAACACCATGGTTGATCGGCCACCTCTATCAGACTCTCGCTTCCCATCGAAATATGCCGATCACGAAGACCCCAGGACCAGAAGATGCATGTCCTACGAGGAAGCAGCCTCCATCTACCCCGGCGCAGATCAATCGGCCGATGACATGGCTACATGGTTCATCCGTTTCTTCACCGGCCCTCCATCAGCCAAGATGGATATGTTTGTCTATACATCGGACCGAGACTTCAAGCTTCCAGATGATCTGCAACTGAGCTTAATAAATGATTACATGGAATCAAGGGAATTATTCATGATCGGCCTCACTCCATGCCTGCTCCCAGTAGGCGTCTTTCATGGAAGGAGTACCAGCTTGTCTTATGAGTTTTACACCCCAATGACAGCTGCTAGACAATGCGGGCTCGGACAACTTCCCATTAGCTTGCATCTTCATAAGCTCCTAGAGAGCAGAGGCACAGTCCCATCGGCCCTGGTTATGAACAAAGCAATGGAAATCGAGCTCCCCAATCTTGGTGACTGCGATCGGCTGCATCTGAATGCCTTCGTTCACATTAGCTTCCAGACTTGGTGGCAAGAGTGGGCTGCTCACATCTTTCATCAATCGGCCAGGTTCTATGTGACAGAACTTATCCAAGGCATCAGCCCTCAAGTCCCAGATGAGCCGATTCCATCTGTGAGCAACAGTAGACGGAAGATCTTCTACGCTCAAGCCATAGCTCCGTCGGGGTCAACCATCTTAGAATCTATCATCGGCCTTACCACCCCAAAAGTGGCGTCGCTTCTCCAAGGTCCGATGCCTAAAGAAAACCCCAAGAGAAAAGCGCCGGCCAAAGGCAAATCACAGAAAGCCAGCAAGAAGGCTAAAACAGATGACCAGGCCGATGCCGAAGAGCTAGACCCCTCCTTGGAAGAATTCCTCGAAGAACAAGTGATGGAGGAGGAAATCGATGCAGCAGCAGCCGATGCACACGAAGAAGAAAACCCATCGGTCGAAACCACCCAAGAGCCATCGGCCGAAACTGCTGAGATCCCACCGGCCGATGACCAAGATGATGCCCCACAACTAAGAAGGACTAGGCACGCAGTTCGCAAGGTCAATATACTCTCTTCTTTGTGTTTGCATAATCTCCTTGCACTGTCACACTTTAACTTCCTATCCTTTTCAGGCTGCGGTGTCGTCTGTGTTAAAGGAGAGAACTCAATCGGCCCCTCTGCCAAGAACCAAGAAAACAACTTTGCAACGGTGCGAACGAGCCAAGGCACGATTGAGGACCCCTTCTCCTTCTCCAACACCCTCTCCGACTGTCTCGGTAAGAGTTGATTTTTTCGCATTATTTTCCTAATCATATAACCCTATTCACCAATTTCCTGCTTTTTCAGCCTAGGGCTCCATCACCTTCACCACATCGGCCGACCCCCTCGCCTACTATGTCAACACAACAAAGGGAGGCCGATGCAAGCACCACCAATGCTCCAACTGTTGATGCAAAAAACACACACTGGCCTGGGAGATCTGCTTAGCTCCAGTGCAGGTCCAAATCTTGGTGAGATGCGGGTGTGCCAGTCAGTTTGACCCTGCAACTGACAAGATATACAAACGACAGATCAAAGAACCGATCGGCCAACATAGCCGATGTAGTAATTCCAGCCGATCCTGATAACAGCCGATAGCGATAGGGTTTTGAGCTATCGGCTATGTGTTCAATGTAGATTCTGACACTTGACAAAGAGCCAATCGGCTGATGATAATATGCATTAGATCGGCAATGACTTGATAAAGTGAAACGAAAGTTAGACATACTCAATCGGCTATAGATATCAATGATACATAATCTAAATCTCAAAATATATTTAAACTAAGTGATTGGGATAGATCGGACAGGGCGCCGAGACAGTATAAATCACTTATGTCTAAAAACACCTCAAGAGAGAGATTACATATATTCATAGCATAGCCGATGAAGTGAATCTAACATAGATCCAATACCATAAAATCCAGAAGATTAGATTAAACAGTGCAACCTTTGTTGTCATCGGCTAAATTCAACTTATATGCAATCCTTATAAGCCGATGCAACGTCCAGATAACTCATCGGCTGAAACCCCGATGAAACCCTTATCGGCAATCAAAAAGCAAGCTAGAGATTCATGGTTCTAAGCACGACTTAGTAGGTCAAACCCAACTGATGCAGCACTAAGTATGTAAAGAAACACGGTATCTAGATGATCAAGCCCTTGACTGATTTTCAGGGTGGTAGATGCCTAAACTAATCTAATCTAGCAAAACGATTTAGCCGATACCAGCAGAAACCCTAAAACGAGAAGCAGCCGATAAAGCTAAATCGAGATGCTAATACTAGATTAACAGAAGACATATGATAAATAGCCAGGCAAATATATTATCCAAACCAGAGCAATCCAAGAGGTCGAATGTACTGATGCAGCCTTGAACGACGCCGACGTAGATGATACAATTGCCTGAACCGACGGAACATTGGACTTACCCCTTCGCCGGAGATCGACAGCCGATGCAGCCCCGCGTCAGGTGCCAAATTCCGCCGGTCGATAAATAAACCGTAACAGAGTAAAAGGTGGCGATGCGCCGAATTGTATTGATCGAGAGTTGATAGATTACAATAACCCCGGGTGTACATATTTATACCCATGGGGAGATACTAGTCCTTGTAGGACAAGAAAGAAACTTTCCTAAAGATAAAAGAAAAACATAAAGTCCTTAAGGGACACTAAACACACTTTCCTAAAGATAAAAGGAAACTAACAAATATTCTAATTAATAGATACAATTGCCTTCTTCGGACTCAATCCGCACGTGGCAATCCTCATGAAGCACATCCAACCGAACCCGACAATGATCCTGCCATCTCCTTATCGGAATCGGCTACATCGGCTATCCTTGTCCGATTCTGTTTCAGCCGATGCACACCGTAGCCGATTTGGCTTGTAGCCGATTCATACTCTGTTTCTGTAATCACTTATCTCCTCCAATCGGCTTCGGCTTTAACTCTGAATCCAATGCATGATTTACCAAATTTCGTCGTTAACACCAACACAGGTAACCACGATTACCCTGATCTCCTTTCTGCCGATTCCTGATTAACAATGCCAACCTTGACCCATGTTGATTTTTACAGAACCTAGCCGATATGTTCTCCTTTGATATCGGCCAGTTTCTCGATGATGAGGACAAGGAACTACCCAGCACAGCCAGGGCACCAATCTCTGATGATCGGAAGAACCGGCTGACCGATATCGCCAATCGGCTGGAGTCCTCGCTGGAGTACTTGGTGGAAGATTGCACCTCCATCAGGATTAGGGTACAGGAAATTCAAGACGAACTGCCTGAAGACCTGATGGAAGTCCTAACACCGGCCATCTTCTTGGAGCAATACCGATTCAAGCTCAACAAGGCGAAAGAAAGACTTGCAGAGCGACGAGAGCACAAACAACTGGAATTGGCCCTGTCCGCTAGCAAAGCTCAAGTGAACGCCGATAAGACCAGGTTGGACGAGCTAGCGGTGGAGCCGATCGTGCTGAAAAATAGGCTTGAAGAACTCCGTCGCCTCGAGGCAGAGCTAGAATCGAAGCTGGCCACTACACGCCAAGAAATCCAGGAAGTCGAAGCCGGGATAGCTGCATCACCCAAGGTCATAGAAGACCAGACGGCAAAGCTCAAGGCATCGGTCAAGTACCTCGCGACCGTAAGCAAATCACTGAAACCGATCCCAGGGACGATGGCCGATGATGCCCAGGCTATTGAAGACGTTGAGCAGATTCGTCGTAAAGCCATTGCTGCTATTGCAGACTTCATAGGGTGATGTAGCATATGTTATTTCTATAATGTATAACCATACACCTTATCGGCCATGCAGCCGAGTTTGTTCTGAAAATTCCAGCCTAATTTATTGCTTCTGAAATCCTCTCACACCTTATCGGCCGTACAGCCGAATTTGTTTTGAAAATTCCAGACACATATATCTTTAATACGAACAATCTCATTATAAACAATCTCGTCAGCCAGAGAGCCGAAGTCAATCGCCAAACTGAAAAATCCTTGAAAATTCCTACTGAAAAATCCTTGAAAATTCCAACTGAAAAATCCTTGAAAATTCCTACTGAAAAATCCTTGAAAATTCCAACTGAAAAATCCTTGAAAATTCCTGTATATATACATGCCCCCCAAATTTTGGAAGATGAGGGCTCATATTCTGAAATTTTGAACTAAGGGCGATAGTATCTACCGGCCATCTAAAGACGATGCTTGACTACATCGGCTAGAGGGCCGATCATGAGTCAATCCAGATACTGGGATAATACTGTTTCAAGTATTTGCCATTGAGAACTCGTCCATAAATCTCGCCATCTAATCCCTTGAGCAGATAGGCATTGTGAGGAACACATCGATGAATTCGAAAGGGGCCTTCCCAATTAGGTGACCATTTGCCGAATTTATTATCTCTAGAGCCGATCGGCATTATTAATTTCCATACAAGGTCTCCTTCCTCAAACGATTTGGCAACGACCTTTTTATTATAATGACGGGCTACTCTATCTTTATCACGCTTGATTTTCTCTAAGGCCCGTAATCGAACATGTGCCAAATCATCCAATTCATCAACCATAAGATTATGGTACTCGTCGGCTGTCAAGTCGTCTTGCAAAGCAATCCTTCTTGAGCCGATGGCGGTTTCCCACGGCAGTACGGCTTCATGCCCGTAGACCAGCTGATAGGGAGGCACTTGGATTGCACCATGGCAAGCCATCCGATACGCCCAAAGAGCATCGGCCAGCGTTGTATGCCATTGCCTCGGCTGTTCGTCAATTTTCCTCTTGATTAATTTGATCAAAGACTTGTTGGAAGCCTCTGCCTGCCCATTAGCCTGCGCGTAGTAAGGAGAAGAATTGAGTAATCTGATGCCCATGCTGTCAGCAAAGTGGACGAACTCGTCGGACACGAAGATTGATCCCTGATCTGTAGTTATTGTTTGAGGTAACCCAAACCGATATATGATATGCTCCTTGACGAACTAAATAGCGTCTTTGGAATCAACCTTCTTGAGAGGAACGGCCTCAACCCACTTTGTGAAGTAATTTGTAGCCACTAATATATACTTGTGCCCCTTACTTGATGGTGGGTTAATCTGGCCGATCATATCTATTCCCCAACCTCGAAACGGCCACGGCTTTATGATTGGATGCATAACCGATGCCGGCGCTCTCTGAATTGCTCCAAATTTCTGACAATCCTGACATCCTTTATAGTACTTGAAGCAATCTTCTAGCATGGTTGGCCAAAAATATCCGACGCGCTTCATCAGCCATTTCATTTTATGGGCCGATTGATGGGTGCCACAAATCCCTTCATGTACTTCGCTCATAACGGTTTTAGCTTCCTCAGGACCTAGGCATTTGAGCAGGACACCATCAACCGTCCGATAATATAGGTTATCGTCCAATAAGACATAGTGTAAAACTTTATATTTCATTTTGCGTGACGCCGACTGGGAAGGGTTTCTCAAGTACTCAATGATATCAAACCTCCAGTCATCGGCGTGCACGAGAGCAATCTGAATTGGAACATCTTTAGCCATCGGCCTGTATTCCGATGCCCCCTGAGCTAAATCATTGGCTTCGAAATTCTGCTTCCTGGGTATATGCCTCATCATTACGATCCGGAAACCGTGTAATAACTCTTTGCACTCCTCATTATAGACTTTGAGAATATCGTCCCTGCACTCATACTCCCCAGAAAGTTGACTAATTACTAGCTGTGAATCACCAATGATTTCCACGGCATCGGCCTCGACTTCTTGTAATAACTGCAAGCCTTTAAGCACTGCTTCATATTCTGCTTGATTGTTGGTATAGTAAGGCTTGATGGTGAAGGCGAACTCAAAACTTGCCCCCCGAGGGGATACGATGACTAGGCCGATACCGCAACCGTGTCTGCAGATGGATCCATCGAAATAAAACGTCCACGGTACAATGT
Source organism: Oryza officinalis (assembly GCA_008326285.1). Lineage (NCBI taxonomy): Eukaryota > Viridiplantae > Streptophyta > Magnoliopsida > Poales > Poaceae > Oryza > Oryza officinalis. The sequence continues at coordinate 17,709,974 of BDMV01000011.1, read as the reverse complement.
CTGCATATGCAACTGAGTCATCTCTATGTTGAACGATGAAATCGGCCAGGGCTTGTCCTTTAATCGCTTTGGCCGATTCATATCGAAGATCAAACTCTGTTAAAGCAAAGATCCACTTCCCAACTCGTCCTTTCAACACAGGGGCCGATAACATGTATTTCATCACATCGGCCTTGCTCACTACGACGCACTCGTTGGAAAGCAGGTAATGCCTCAATTTAGTACATGAAAAATATAAACAAGGGCATAATTTCTCCACCGGCGTGTACCTTGTCTCAGCGTCTAACATTCTCCTGCTGAGATAAAAAATGGCTCTTTCCTTGCCGTTAACATCTTGAACCAAGACTGAGCCGATGGATTTCTCATCGGCCGACAAGTACAATTTGAATGGGACTCCTTTCTGTGGAGGAATTAAGACCGGCGGAGAAGTTAAATATTCTTTGATATCGTCTAGCGCTTTCTGTTGCTTGTCACCCCATATGAACTCTTCGTCGTCCTTTATTTTCAATAGTGGAGTGAATGGCTCTATACGGCCCGACAAATTTGATATAAAACGCCGGACGAAGTTGATCTTGCCAAGCAGAGACTGTAACTTGGTCTTGTTTTCTGGGGGCTTGATTTTCTTGATGGCATCGATGTTCTTCTGTGTGATTTCAATCCCCCTCTCATGGACCAAGAAACCCAAAAACTGACCGGCCAATACGCCGAAGGCACATTTGTTAGGGTTCAACTTCAAACCATATTTCCTTGCCCTTTCTAGTACCTTGCGTAAGTCGGCCAAGTGCATATCATGTTCTCTTGACTTTACGACGACATCGTCTATGTAAATTTCAATCAGAGAGCCAATAAGATCATGAAAAATGTAATTCATAGCCCTCTGATACGTAGCTCCAGCATTCTTCAAACCAAATGTCATGACGACCCATTCATATAGGCCGATTGCCCCTGGGCACCTGAAGGCTGTCTTATGAATGTCCTCTTTAGCCATAAAGATCTGGTTGTAACCTGCGTTTCCGTCCATGAAACTAATGATCTTATGCCCAGAAGCAGCGTCGACTAGCAAATCGGCCAACGGCATAGGGTACTCGTCTTTGGGTGTCGCCTTATTGAGATCTCTGAAATCGACGCATACCCTTAGCTTGCCGTTCTTTTTCAACACCGGAACTATGTTGGAGACCCACTCCGCGTATCGGCAGGGCCTGATAAAGTTGGCGTCGTAAAGTCTTGTGATCTCTGCTTTTATGGCTTCGTGCATATCGGCCTTAAACCTCCGAGGAGCTTGCTTAAAAGGCCGATAGCCTTGTTTGATTGGTAGCCGATGTTCTACAATCGATCGGCTTAATCCTGGCATCTCATGGTACTCCCATGCAAAACAATCTCTGAATTCTTTCAAAAGATCTATCAAATTACTCTTGTATTCCTTTGGCAAATTAGCGCTTACATACGTCGGCCTAGGCCTATCACCTATTCCTATATCAATTTCTACCAATTCATCGGCCGACGTAAAACCTTGTCCCAACTTGCCGTCTAACTCATCCACCGCGTCATCTGTGTAGAGGTCATTGTCAACGGCGGATGGTGCATCTTTGCTAAAGTAACCGCTGGTCTTGGTCTTCAATTGCCTCGATGTCGCAGTCGATTACCTTGAGGAAATCGGCGTCCCAGACTCGCCCGGACAAGCAGTCGATTCCCTCCATCTCCCAAACTGCGAGATCGGCATTGGCGACATGTACTGACCGATCGGCCTGCACGATCTCGACTTGGTCTCCTTGCCATTGCATGAGGCATTGGTGCATTGTTGAAGGGACACAGCAATTTGCATGGATCCAATCTCGTCCCAACAACAAGCTGTAGGAACCCTTTCCATCGAAGACGAAGAAGGTGGTGGGGATTGTTTTGCTGCCCACGGTGAGCTCCACGTTCAGGACCCCCTTCGCCTCGGACGCGTTGCCACCGAAGTCCTTTAATACCACATTTGTCTTGATAAGATCCTCAGGTACTTTTCCAAGCTTCCTGAAGGTTGTGTATGGCATTAAATTGACTGCTGCGCCACCATCGACCAGCATCTTCGTCATCGGCCGCCCGTTGATGAATCCTTTGATGTACAACGGCCGTAGGTGTCTGTAGCTGGCGTCAACTGGTTTGTCGAAGGTGGCTTGATATGGTGACAACCGTAGCCTGGCTGAACTTTGTTCTTCATCAGCCATTGCTTCATCGGCCGCCTGCACACTGTATTCTGCTGGCAATATAAACACCATGTTAACAGGCGCCGATGCCGTTTTCTTACCTTTTGAAGCTGAGTAGCCCTGAGCTGTATTGGAGGTGCCCTCATCGGCCTTGGTCACCGTGGATTTTATTCTCCACTCTTTTCTGGTCTTGGTTGGCCGATGGGGTATTTCAGCTTGTTGCTCTTGGATTTGCTCTTTCCTCCTCAACCTCTGAACCCGCCGCTTCTGTGTCTTGGTGAATACGTCGCTTGGGCACCATTGGGGGTTCTGGACTTGCTCCTCATCTTCATCGTGTTGATCTTGGTGCATCGGCCCCAGCCTTTCATGTACAGATTTCCGTTGCTTGGCCGGCCGATGCGTTTGTCTGCTTGAGCTGCCCTGATAAGAATCTTCTGTACCACTGCATGCAGGGCACTCCTGGATAGATGGCAACCTCATCCCTTCATTCCAGCAGAAGCGAAAAAACTCGCACTCCCAGTATGGGTCGTAGGAGTTGTCTTGATTGGCTTGGTCTTGAGCTTGTTCCTCCCGCCTCCGCTGATATTTTCTGATCAGACCCTCAGAGGTCTGATGAGGCCGCTTGCCAGTCCGATGACCACCGCCATCGGCCCTGTCCGCCCGCACCATGTTGACTGGGAACGGGTGGCCTTCAATCTTCATCGGCCGCTTGGCATCATCGATTTTAATTCTGCCCTGCTCGATGGCCGATTGGATTTGTTGCCGGAAGATCTTGCATTCATTCGTATGGTGTGAATAGGAATTGTGCCACTTGCAATATCTCCTTTTCTTGATGTCTTCGGCCGATGGCAATACGTGACCTACTGGCAGCTGAATCTGCTTTTCTTGCAACAGCAGGTCAAATATCTTATCGGCCTTGTTGATGTCGAAATCATATTTATCTTCCTTATCTCCTTTCTTGGCCCACTGGCAAGTTGTTGATTTCTTCATCCGGGCCCACTCGGCTAGGTCGACATCAGCGTCTTCATCGTCTTCATCGTCGGAAGCGTACTGATAAACAGTGTTAATCTTTTTTGCGAACTTCTTTGCCTCCTGGAATCGCTGCTCGTGGGCTGATACACGTTGTGCCAGCTGAGCGAGGCTGTCAAATTCCTGCGAAGTGAACCTCTCGCGTATCGGCCCTAGCAATCCCTGAAATGCCAGGTCGGCCAACTGGGAATCGGTCAGAGTGAGGCTATAACATCTGTTGCGTATGTCTCTGAACCTCTGTATGTACTCAGGGACCGATTCATCCACTCGCTGCCTGATGGCAGTCAGATCCGACAGTTTCATCTCTTGTACACCATTGTAGAAATATCTATGAAACTGTTTCTCCAGATCTATCCATCCTCTGATGGAATTGCAGGGCAAGGAAGAGAACCATGTGAATGCAGACCCTGATAAGGACAGAGGGAAAAACCTCACCCTCAACGCCTCGATAGCCGATGCCTCCCCGCACTGCGCTAAGAATCGGCTGACATGCTCATATGTCGAGACGTTGTCCTGTCCCGAAAACTTGGAGAAATCCGGGATCTTGTATCGGCCCGGCAATGGTACCCTGTCAAATTCCTCGGGATACGGGTGCCGATACACTGTAGAGTTCTCTTTGGGCTTCAAGCCGAATTGATCTTGCATCACTTCGGCTATCATGTCAACCCAGTATCCTGCGGGCCGATGCGGGAGGTCCTGCTGGTAGGATTGTTGGAGGCCCTCTGCTTGATAGTGCCTGGGGGAGTACGGTTGATAGTGGTGATCCAGGTTCTGCGAGCCGTACTGCCCTGCAGTGTACTGCTGATAGCCTTGTGGCACGTTGTATGCAGCTTGAAGTGGAGGACTATTGAACGCCGGGGCTTGCGGTTGTCCGGCCGATGGCTGGTGGACGGGAATCGGCTCAACCACCGGTTGCTTCCCCTTGGTCCATTGAGCGTACTGTTCCTCGGTGATGTGCTGAGGGCTTCCTCCCGCCTGCTTGGTGAGGACCAGCGGCAGGGTTGTTGTTGGTTGCACCGATGGAGGTCCCCATGCGATCATGTTTATAGCAAATTACTGGAATCGGCCGATGAGGGTAGCATGAAGATAAATACACTAGCTAATACTCTAGTGTAAACTTATACAAGCCAATCGGCCAATGTAAATATACCAACCACAGAGAGATCCTGAGAATACCCTGTAATCAATGTATTTATATTTACCAATCCGTCTGCATAAGTGGCAAACACATGCAAGAACATAAAATAATCACATGCATTAGGTAAGACCGGCTGAAACCCCGGCGCTATCCATAATTACGATCAAAAACAGGCTTTAGGTTAAACCTCGAAACACGACTAAGGTCGATAGCAACTCAAAGTGTAGATCGAGAGTTAACATAAAGAAAATCAAGTCTTCGATCGCTTTTGGGGATGGTAAATGTATTGAACAATTTAGCCAAGCATAAGAATTAAACCATCGTCAGCAGTAAACCCTAAAATGAGTAAACCGCTGGCAAGGCTTAATTAAAATACCTGTCAAAACTATTCAAGACATGATAATCGACGATCACATCATCGAGGCTTAATGCGTCTAAAACGACACATTAGCCCCGACGATGCAGATCGTCGGGGACGAGTTCTTACCTCTGCTCCGAGGAAGCAAGAACTCGTTGAAGAAGACCTCTTGCGAGGGTTGGCGATGCGCCGAAAGTAGATTGAACTGGTTTTTGTGTGATTGATTCGAGAGAGCTTACATGTACAAACTATCGGGATATTTATACCCGAGGTTACAACAGAACCCTTGTAGGGCACGATCTTATCTACAACTAACAAACAAGTCCTTGCGGCAGACTTAAGCCACAGATTAGATCTATACTACTTAATTTACAAGATACAATTGCCTAAAACCGAGCTTTATCTCTATTTGGCAACTTCCTTGAAGCTTACTTCGAGCCCAGACCAAGCCCACGTTGACACTGTCAACTCACAACCCGCATCGGCCCATGACCAAACCAAATCCGTATCGGCCGATACGCCCTTTATAGCAACACCTCCCCAGTCCGATACGGTTACCGGGTCCGATACGAAGCCTGGTCCGACTCCAACTCAATCCTTCTTCTCTGCTTCGGTTTCCTCCTTCCTTTCCGAGTCGATTACCAAAATCCGTCGTCAGCACATTGCCCTAAAACGCATCGCTTATCGAAGGTTGTACCAAACAAGGTGAGGAATGTGTTTATTCGCCTAGTTTCTAAACTTTTCCCTTGAAAAGGTTTCATGCTCCACGACGTAGCACACATGAGTTCCACTCCAGGCATTTGTAGAATGTCTCCGTTGCCAGATATCAGACGAAACGACATCCGTTAGGATAGAAATGCATGACAACATGGAATTTGAAGAGAGTTTTTTCGCCCGTCCAATCTCGTTCTTTCCCTGCCACACTACCACAAATTAGTTCCTAAACCTGACGTGCTCGGTGCAGAAGGGACCTCAACGGACCAGATTAACTTGTTGTGGGGTTATTTCCATCGAAACTTTAAGAACATTGCCCTAAAACACATCGCTTATCCAAGGTTGTGGCAAACAAGGTGAGGAATGTGTTTATTCGCCTAGTTTCTAAACTTTTCCCCTGAAAAGGTTTTATGCTCCACGACGTAGCACGCATGAGTGACACTATAGGGCTTTGTAGAATGTCTCCCTTGCCAGATTTCACTCGAAACGACATCCGTTAGGATGGAAATGCATGACAACATGGAATTTGAAAAGAGTTTTTTAGCCCGTCCAATGTCGTTCTTTCCCTGCCACGCTACCACAAATTAGTTCCTAAACCTGACGTGCTCGGTGTAGAAGGGCCCTCAACGGACCAGATTAACTTGTTGTTGGGTTATTTCCAACGAAACTTTAAGGACATTGCCTTAACACGCATCGCTTATCCAAAGGTTGTGCCAAACAAGGTGAGGAATGTGTTGATTCACAAAGTTTCTAAACTTTTCCCCTGAAAAGGTTGCATGCACCATGACGTAGCATGCATGTGTGCCACTCCAGGGCCTTGTAGAATATCTCTGTTGCCAGATATCAGTCGAAACGACATCCGTTATGATGAAAATGCATGACAACATGGAATTTGAAGTATGTTTTTTAGCCCATCCAATGTCGTTCTTGCCCTGCCACGCTACCACAAATTAGTTCCTAAACCTGACGTGCTCGGTGCGGAAGCGCCCTCAACGGACCAGATTAACTTGTTGTGGGGTTATTTCCATCGAAACTTTAAGAACATTGCCCTAAAACGCATCGCTTATCGAAGGTTGTGCCAAACAAGGTGAGGAATGTGTTTATTCGCCTAGTTTCTAAACTTTTCCCTTGAAAAGGTTTCATGCTCCACGACGTAGCACACATGAGTTCCACTCCAGGCATTTGTAGAATGTCTCCGTTGCCAGATATCAGTCGAAACGACATCCGTTAGGATAGAAATGCATGACAACATGGAATATGAAGAGAGTTTTTTAGCCCGTCCAATGTCCTTCTTTCCCTGCCACGCTACCACAAATTAGTTCCTAAACCTGACGTGCTCGGTGTAGAAGGGCCCTCAACGGACCAGATTAACTTGTTGTGGGGTTAGTTCCATCGAAACTTTAAGGACGCTACCCTAAACGCCTCGCTTGTCCAAAGGTTGTGCCAAACAAGGTGAGGAATGTGTTTATTCACAAAGTTTCAAAACTTTTCCCCTGAAAAAGTTGCATGCTCCATGACGTAGCACGCATGAGTGCCACTCCAGGGCTTTGTAGAATGTCTCCGTTGCCAGATATCAGTCGAAACGACATCCGTTAGGATGGAAATGCATGACAACATGGAATTTGAAGAGAGTTTTTTAGCCCGTCCAATGTCGTTCATTCCCTGCCACGCTACCACAAATTAGTTCCGAAACCAGACGTGCTCGGTGTAGAAGGGCCCTCAACGGACCAGATTAAGTTGTTGTTGGGTTATTTCCATCAAAACTTTAAGGACATTGTCTTAAAACGCATCGCTTATCCATAGGTTGTGCCAAACAAGGTGAGGAATGTGTTTATTCGCCTAGTTTCTAAAGTTTTCCCTTGAAAAGGTTTCATTCTCCACGACGTAGCATGCATGAGTGCCACTTCAGGGCTTTGTAGAATGTCTCCCTTGCCAGATATCTGTCGAAACGACATCCGTTAGGTTGGAAATGCATGACAACATGGAATTTGAAGAGAGTTTTTTAGCCCGTCCAATGTCGTTCTTTCCCTGCCACGCTACCACAAATTAGTTCCTAAACCTGACGTGCTCGGTGCAGAAGGGACTTCAACGGACCAGATTAACTTGTTGTGGGGTTATTTCCATCGAAACTTTAAGGACATTACCTTAAAACGCATCGCTTATCCAAAGGTTGTGCGAAACAAGGTGAGGAATGAATTTATTCACAAAGTTTCTAAACTTTTCCCCTTAAAAGGTTGGATGCTCCATGACGTAGCACGCATGTGTGCCACTCCAGGGCCTTGTAGAATGTCTCTGTTGCCAGATATCAGTCGAAACGACATCCGTTAGGATGGAAATGCATGACAACATGGAATTTGAAGACAGTTTTTAGCCCGTCCAATGTCGTTCTTTTCCTGCCACGTTACCACAAATTAGTTCCTAAACCTGACGTGCTCGGTGTAGAAGGGCCCTCAACGGACCAGATTAACTTGTTGTGGGGTTATTTCCATCGAAACTTTAAGAACATTGCCCTAAAACGCATCGCTTATCCAAGGTCATGCCAAACAAGGTGAGGAATGTGTTTATTCGACTAGTTTCTAAACTTTTCCCCTGAAAAGATTTTATGCTCCACGACGTAGCACGTATGAGTGCCACTATAGGGCTTTGTAGAATGTCTCTCTTGCCAGATATCAGTCGAAACGACATCCGTTAGGATGGAAATGCATGACAACAAGGAATTTGAGGAGAGTTTTTAGCCCGTCCAATGTCGTTCTTGCCCTGCCACACTACCACAAATTAGTTCCTAAACCTGACGTGCTCGGTGTAGAAGGGCCCTCAACGGACCAGATTAACTTGTTGTGGGGTTATTTCCATCGAAACTTTAAGAACATTGCCCTAAAACACATCGCTTATCCAAGGTTGTGGCAAACAAGGAGAGGAATGTGTTTATTCGCCTAGTTTCTAAACTTTTCCCCTGAAAAGGTTTTATGCTCCACGACGTAGCACGCATGAGTGCCACAATAGGGCTTTGTAGATTGTCTCCCTTGCCAGATTTCAGTCGAAACGACATCCGTTAGGATGGAAATGCATGACAACATGGAATTTGAAGAGAGTTTTTTAGCCCGTCCAATGTCGTTCTTTCCCAGCCACGCTACCACAAATTAGTTCCTAAACCTGACATGCTCAGTGTAGAAGGGCCCTCAACGGACCAGATTAACTTGCTGTGGGGTTAGTTCCATCGAAACTTTAAGGACACTGCCCTAAACGCCTCGCTTGTCCAAAGGTTGTGCCAAACAAGGTGAGGAATGTGTTTATTCACAAAGTTTCAAAACTTTTCCCCTGAAAAAGTTGCATGCTCCATGACGTAGCACGCATGAGTGCCACTCCAGGGCTTTGTAGAATGTCTCCGTTGCCACATATCAGTCGAAACGACATCCGTTGGGTTGGAAATGCATGACAACATGGAATTTGAAGAGCGTTTTTTAGCCCGTCCAATGTCGTTCATTCCCAGCCACGCTACCACAAATTAGTTCCGAAACCAGACGTGCTCAGTGTAGAAGGGCTCTCAACGGACCAGATTAACTTGTTGTTGGGTTATTTCCATCGAAACTTCAAGGACATTGCCTTAAAACGCATCGTTTATCCAAAGGTTGTGCCAAACAAGGTGAGGAATGAATTTATTCACAAAGTTTCTAAACTTTTCCCCTTAAAAGGTTGGATGCTCCAAGATGTAGCACGGATGTGTGCCACTCCAGGGCCTTGTAGAATGTCTCTGTTGCCAGATATTAGTCGAAACGACATCCGTTAGGATGGAAATGCATGACAACATGGAATTTGAAGACAGTTTTTTAGCCCATCCAATGTCGTTCTTGCCCTGCCACGCTACCACAAATTAGTTCCTAAACCTGACGTGCTCGGTGCGGAAGCGCCCTCAACGGACCAGATTAACTTGTTGTGGGGTTATTTCCATCGAAACTTTAAGAACATTGCCCTAAAACGCATCGCTTATGGAAGGTTGTGCCAAACAAGGTGAGGAATGTGTTTATTCGCCAAGTTTCTAAACTTTTCCCTTGAAAAGGTTTCATGCTCCACGACGTAGCACACATGAGTTCCAATCCAGGCATTTGTAGAATGTCTCCGTTGCCAGATATCAGTCGAACCGACATCCGTTAGGATAGAAATGCATGACAACATGGAATATGAAGTGAGTTTTTTAGCCCGTCCAATGTCGTTCTTTCCCTGCCACGCTACCACAAATTAGTTCCTAAACCTGACGTGCTCGGTGTAGAAGGGCCCTCAACGGACCAGATTAACTTGTTGTGGGGTTAGTTCCATCGAAACTTTAAGGACACTGCCCTAAACGCATCGCTTATCCATAGGTTGTGCCAAACAAGGTGAGGAATGTGTTTATGCGCCTAGTTTCTAAACTTTTCCCTTGAAAAGGTTTCATTCTCCACGACGTAGCACGCATGAGTGCCACTTCAGGGCTTTGTAGAATGTCTCCCTTGCCAGATATCTGTCGAAACGACATCCGTTAGGATGGAAATGCATGACAACATGGAATTTGAAGACAGTTTTTTTTGCACGTCCAATGTCGTTCTTTCCCTGCCACGCTACCACAAATTAGTTCCTAAACCTGACGTGCTCGGTGCAGAAGGGACTTCAACGGACCAGATTAACTTGTTGTGGGGTTATTTCCATCGAAACTTTAAGAACATTGCCCTAAAACACATCGCTTATCCAAGGTTGTGGCAAACAAGGTGAGGAATTTGTTTATTCGCCTAGTTTCTAAACTTTTCCCCTGAAAAGGTTTTATGCTCCACGACGTAGCACGCATGAGTGCCACAATAGGGCTTTGTAGATTGTCTCCCTTGCCAGATTTCAGTCGAAACGACATCCGTTAGGATGGAAATGCATGACAACATGGAATTTGAAGACAGTTTTTTAGCCCGTCCAATGTCGTTCTTTCCCTGCCACGCTACCACAAATTAGTTCCTAAACCTGACGTGCTCGGTGTAGAAGGGCCCTCAACGGACCAGATTAACTTGTTGTTGGGTTATTTCCATCGAAACTTTAAGGACATTGCCTTAAAACGCATCGCTTATTCAAAGGTTGTGCCAAACAAGGTGAGGAATGAATTTATTCACAATGTTTCTAAACTTTTCCCCTTAAAATGTTGGATGCTCCATGATGTAGCACGGATGTGTGCCACTCCAGGGCCTTGTAGAATGTCTCTGTTGCCAGATATTAGTCGAAACGACATCCGTTAGGATGGAAATGCATGACAACATGGAATTTGAAGACAGTTTTTTAGCCCGTCCAATGTCGTTCTTTCCCTGCCACGCTACCACAAATTAGTTCCTAAACCTGACGTGCTCTGTGTAGAAGGGCCCTCAACGGACCAGATTAACATGTTGTTGGGTTATTTCCAATGAAACTTTAAGGACATTGCCTTAACACGCATCGCTTATCCAAAGGTTGTGCCAAACAAGGTGAGGAATGTGTTTATTCACAAAGTTTCTAAACTATTCCCCTAAAAAGGTTGCATGCACCATGACGTAGCATGCATGTGTGCCACTCCAGGGCCTTGTAGAATATCTCTATTGCCAGATATCAGTCGAAACGACATCATTTATGATGAAAATGCATGACAACATGGAATTTGAAGTGTGTTTTTCAGCCCATCCAATGTCATTCTTGCCCTGCCACGCTACCACAAATTAGTTCCTAAACCTGACGTGCTCGGTGCGGAAGCGCCCTCAACGGACCAGATTAACTTGTTGTGGGGTTATTTCCATCGAAACTTTAAGAACATTGCCCTAAAACGCATCGCTTATCGAAGGTTGTGCCAAACAAGATGAGGAATGTGTTTATTCGCCTAGTTTCTAAACTTTTCCCTTGAAAAGGTTTCATGCTCCACAACGTAGCACACATGAGTTCCACTCCAGGCATTTGTAGAATGTCTCCGTTGCCAGATATCAGACGAAACGACATCCGTTAGGATAGAAATGCATGACAACATGGAATTTGAAGAGAGTTTTTTAGCCCGTCCAATGTCGTTCTTTCCCTGCCACCCTACCACAAATTAGTTTCTAAACCTGACGTGTTCGGTGCAGAAGGGACCTCAACGGACCAGATTAACTTGTTGTGGGGTTATTTCCATCGAAACTTTAAGAACATTGCCCTGAAACGCATCGCTTATCCAACGTTGTGCCAATCAAGGTGAGGAATGTGTTTATTCGCCTAGTTTCTAAACTTCTCCCCTGAAAAGGTTTTATGCTTCACGACGTAGCACGCATGAGTGCCACTATAGGGCTTTGTAGAATGTCTCTCTTGCCAGATATCAGTCGAAACGACATCCGTTAGGATGGAAATGCATGACAACATGGAATTTGAAGACAGTTTTTTAGCCCGTCCAATGTCGTTCATTCCCTGCCACGCTACCACAAATTAGTTCCGAAACCAGACGTGCTCGGTGTAGAAGGGCCCTCAACGGACCAGATTAACTTGTTGTTGGGTTATTTCCATCGAAACTTTAAGGACATTGCCTTAAAACGCATCGCTTATCCAAAGGTTGTGCCAAACAAGGTGAGGAATGAATTTATTCACAAAGTTTCTAAACTTTTCCCCTTAAAAGGTTGGATGCTCCATGACGTTGCACGCATGTGTGCCGCTCCAGGGCCTTGTAGAATGTCTCTGTTGCCAGATATCAGTCGAAACGACATCCGTTAGGATGGAAATGCATGACAACATGGAATTTGAAGACAGTTATTTAGCCCGTCCAATGTCGTTCTTTCCCTGCCACGCTACCACAAATTAGTTCCTAAGCCTGACGTGCTCGGTGTAGAAGGGCCCTCAACGGACCAGATTAACTTGTTGTTGGGTTATTTCCAACGAAACTTTAAGGACATTGCCTTAACTCGCATCGCTTATCCAAAGGTTGTGCCAAACAAGGTGAGGAATGTGTTTATTCACAAAGTTTCTAAACTTTTCCCCTGAAAAGGTTGCATGCACCATGACGTAGCATGCATGTGTGCCACTCCAGGGCCTTGTAGAATATCTCTGTTGCCAGATATCAGTCGAAACGACATCCGTTATGATGAAATGCATGACAACATGGAATTTGATGTGTGTTTTTTAGCCCATCCAATGTCGTTTTTGCCCTGCCACGCTACCACAAATTAGTTCCTAAACCTGACGTGCTCGGTGCGGAAGCACCCTCAATGGACCAGATTAACTTGTTGTGGGGTTATTTCCATCGAAACTTTAAGAACATTGCCCTAAAACGCATCGCTTATCGAAGGTTGTGCCAAACAAGGTGAGGAATGTGTTTATTCGCCTAGTTTCTAAACTTTTCCCTTGAAAAGGTTTCAGGCTCCACGACGAAGCACACATGAGTTCCACTCCAGGCATTTGTAGAATGTCTCCGTTGCCAGATATCAGACGAAACGACATCCGTTAGGATAGAAATGCATGACAACATGGAATTTGAAGACAGTTTTTTAACCCGTCCAATGTCGTTCTTTCCCTGCCACGCTACCACAAATTAGTTCCTAAACCTGACGTGTTCGGTGCAGATGGGACCTCAACGGACCAGATTAACTTGTTGTGGGGTTATTTCCATCGAAACTTTAAGAACATTGCCCTAAAACGCAACGCTTATCGAAGGTTGTGCCAAACAAGGTGAGGAATGTGTTTATTCGCCTAGTTTCTAAACTTTTCCCTTGAAAAGGTTTCATGCTCCACGACGAAGCACACATGAGTTCCACTCCAGGCATTTGTAGAATGTCTCCGTTGCCAGATATCAGACGAAATGACATCCGTTAGGATAGAAATGCATGACAACAAGGAATTTGAAGAGAGTTTTTTAGCCCGTCCAATGTCGTTCTTTCCCTGCCACGCTACCACAAATTAGTTCCGAAACCTGACGTGTTCGGTGCAGAAGGGACCTCAACGGACTAGATTAACTTGTTGTGGGGTTATTTCCATCGAAACTTTAAGAACATTGCCCTAAAACGCATCGCTTATCCAAGGTTGTGCCAATCAAGGTGAGGAATGTGTTTATTCGCCTAGTTTCTAAACTTTTCCCCTGAAAAGGTTTTATGCTCCACGACGTAGCACGCATGAGTGCCACTATAGGGCTTTGTAGAATGTCTCTCTTGCCAGATATCAGTCGGAACGACATCCGTTAGGATGGAAATGCATGACAACATGGAATTTGAAGACAGTTTTTTAGCCCGTCCAATGTCGTTCATTCCCTGCCACGCTACCACAAATTAGTTCCGAAACCAGACGTGCTCGGTGTAGAAGGGGCCCTCAACGGACCAGATTAACTTGTTGTTGGGGTTATTTCCATTCGAAAACTTTAAGGACATTGCCATAAAACGCATCGCTTATCCAAAGGTTGTGCCAAACAAGGTGAGGAATGTGTTTATTCACAAAGTTTCTAAACTTTTCCCCTGAAAAGGTTGCATGCTCCATGACGTAGCACGCATGTGTGCCACTCCAGGGCCTTGTAGAATGTCTCTGTTGCCAGATATCAGTCGAAACGACATCCGTTAGGATGGAAATGCATGACAACATGGAATTTGAAGAGAGTTTTTTAGCCCTCCAATGTCGTTCTTGCCCTGCCACGCTACCACAAATTAGTTCCTAAACCTGACGTGCTCGGTGCAGAAGGGCCCTCAACGGACCAGATTAACTTGTTGTGGGGTTATTTCCATCGAAACTTTAAGAACATTGCCCTAAAACGCATCGCTTATCCAAGGTTGTGCCAAACAAGGTGAGGAATGTGTTTATTCGCCTAGTTTCTAAACTTTTCCCTTGAAAAGGTTTCTATGCTCCACGACGTAGCACGCATGAGTGCCACTCCAGGGCTTTGTAGAATGTCTCCCGTTGCCAGATATCAGTCGAAACGACATCCGTTAGGATGGAAATGCATGACAACATGGAATTTGAAGAGAGTTTTTTAGCCCGTCCAATGTCGTTCTTTCCCTGCCACGCTACCACAAATTAGTTCCTAAACCTGACGTGCTCGGTGAGAAGGGCCCTCAACGGACCAGATTAACTTTGTTGTTGGGGTTATTTCCATCGAAACTTTAAGGACATTGCCCTAAAACGCATCGCTTATCCAAAGGTTGTGCCAAACAAGGTGAGGAATGTGTTTATTCAGCAAGTTTCTAAACTTTTCCCCTGAAAAGTTGCATGCTCCATGACGTAGCACGCATGAGTGCCACTCCAGGGCTTTGTAGAATGTCTCCGTTGCCAGATATCAGTCGAAACGACATCCGTTAGGATGGAAATGCATGACAACATGGAATTTGAAGAGAGTTTTTTAGCCCGTCCAATGTCGTTCTTTCCCTGCCACGCTACCACAAATTAGTTCCTAAACCTGACGTGCTCGGTGCAGAAGGGCCCTCAACGGACCAGATTAACTTGTTGTGGGTTATTTCCATCGAAACTTTAAGGACATTGCCTCTAAACGCCTCGCTTATCCAAAGGTTGTGCCAAACAAGGTGAGGAATGTGTTTATTCACAAAGTTTCTAAACTTTTCCCCTAAAAAGGTTGCATGCTCCATGACGTAGCACGCATGGTGCCACTCCAGGGCTTGTAGAATGTCTCTGTTGCCAGATATCAGTCGAAACGACATCCGTTAGATGAAAATGCATGACAACATGGAATTTGAAGTGAGTTTTTTAGCCCAGTCCAATGTCGTTCTTGCCCTGCCACGCTACCACAAATTAGTTCCTAAACCTGACGTGCTCGGTGCGAGAAGGCCCTCAACGGACCAGATTAACTTGTTGTGGGGTTATTTCCATCGAAACTTTAAGAACATTGCCCTAAAACGCATCGCTTATCCAAGGTTGTGCCAAACAAGGTGAGGAATGTGTTTTATTCGCCTAAGTTTCTAAACTTTTCCCTCTGAAAAGGTTTCATGCTCCATGACGTAGCACAGCATGAGTCCACTCCAGGCATTTGTAGAATGTCTCCGCTTGCCAGATATCAGTCGAAACGACATCCGTTAGGATGAAATGCATGACAACATGGAATTTGAAGAGAGTTTTTTAGCCCGTCCAATGTCGTTCTTTCCCTGCCACGCTACCACAAATTAGTTCCTAAACCTGACGTGCTCGGTGCAGAAGGGACCTCAACGGACCAGATTAACTTGTTGTGGGGTTATTTCCATCGAAACTTTAAGAGACATTGCCCTAAAACGCATCGCTTATCCAAGGTTGTGCCAAACAAGGTGAGGAATGTGTTTATTCGCACAAGTTTCTAAACTTTTCCCCTGAAAAGGTGTTATGCTCCACGACGTAGCACGCATGAGTGCCACTACAGGGCTTTGTAGAATGTCTCCCTTGCCAGATATCAGTCGAAACGACATCCGTTAGGATGGAAATGCATGACAACATGGAATTTGAAGACAGTTTTTTAGCCCGTCCAATGTCGTTCTTTCCCTGCCACGCTACACAAATTAGTTCCGAAACCTGACGTGCTCGGTGTCAGAAGGGCCCTCAACGGACCAGATTAACTTGTTGTGGGGTTATTTCCATCGAAACTTTAAGGACATTGCCCTAAAACGCATCGCTTATCCAAAGGTTGTGCCAAACAAGGTGAGGAATGATGTTTATTCACAAAGTTTCTAAACTTTTCCCCTGAAAAGGTTGATGCTCCATGACGTAGCACGCATGTAGTGCCACTCCAGGGCCTTTGTAGAATGTCTCGTTGCCAGATATCAGTCGAAACGACATCCGTTAGGATGGAAATGCATGACAACATGGAATTTGAAGAGAGTTTTTTTAGCCCGTCCAATGTCGTTCTTTCCCTGCCACGCTACCACAAATTAGTTCCTAAACCTGGACGTGCTCGGTGCAGAAGGGCCCTCAACGGACCAGATTAACTTGTTGTGGGGTTATTTCCATCGAAACTTTAAGGACATTGCCCTAAAACGCATCGCTTATCCAAAGGGTTGCTGCCAAACAAGGTGAGGAATGTGTTTATTCACCAAAGTTTCTAACTTTTCCCCTTGAAAATGTTGCCTGCTCCATGACGTAGCACGCATGAGTGCCACTCCAGGGCTTTGTTAGAATGTCTCCCTTGCCAGATATCAGTCGAAACGACATCCGTTAGGATGGAAATGCATGACAACATGGAATTTGAAGAGAGTTTTTTAGCCCGTCCAATGTCGTTCTTTCCCTGCCACGCTACCACAAATTAGTTCCTAAACCTGACGTGCTCGGTGCAGAAGGGACCTCAACGGACCAGATTAACTTGTTGTGGGGTTATTTCCATCGAAACTTTAAGAACATTGCCCTAAAACGCATCGCTTATCGAAGGTTGTGCCAAACAAGGTGAGGAATGTGTTTATTCGCCTAGTTTCTAAACTTTTCCCTTGAAAAGGTTTCATGCTCCACGACGAAGCACACATGAGTTCCACTCCAGGCATTTGTAGAATGTCTCCGTTGCCAGATATCAGTCGAAACGACATCCGTTAGGATAGAAATGCATGACAACATGGAATATGAAGAGAGTTTTTTAGCCCGTCCAATATCGTTCTTTCCCTGCCACGCTACCACAAATTAGTTCCTAAACCTGACGTGCTCGGTGCAGAAGGGACCTCAACGGACCAGATTAACTTGTTGTGGGGTTATTTCCATCGAAACTTTAAGAACATTGCCCAAAAACGCATCGCTTATCCAAGGTTGTGCCAAACAAGGTGAGGAATTTGTTTATTCGCCTAGTTTCTAAACTTTTTCCCTGAAAAGGTTTTATGCTCCACGACGTAGCATGCATGAGTGCCACTATAGGGCTTTGTAGAATGTCTGTCTTGCCAGATATCAGTCGAAACGACATCCGTTAGGATGGAAATGCATGACAGCATGGAATTTGAAGACAGTTTTTTAGCTCGTCCAATGTCATTCTTTCCCTGCCACGCTACCACAAATTAGTTCCTAAACCAGACATGCTCGGTGTAGAAGGGCCCTCAACGGACCAGATTAACTTGTTGTGGGGTTATTTCCTTCGAAACTTTAAGGACATTGCCCTAAACGCCTCGCTTATCCAAAGCTTGTGCCAAACAAGGTGAGGAATGTGTTTATTCACAAAGTTTCAAAACTTTTCCCCTGAAATTGTTGCATGCTCCATGACGTAGCACGCATGTGTGCCACTCCAGGGCCTTGTAGAATGTCTCTGTTGCCAGATATCAGTCGAAACGACATCCGTTAGGATGGAAATGCATGACAACATGGAATATGAAGACAGTTTTTAGCCCGTCCAATGTCGTTCTTTTCCTGCCACGTTACCACAAATTAGTTCCTAAACCTGACGTGCTCGGTGTAGAAGGGCCCTCAACGGACCAGATTAACTTGTTGTGGGGTTATTTCCATCGAAACTTTAAGAACATTGCCCTAAAACGCATCGCTTATCCAAGGTCGTGCCAAACAAGGTGAGGAATGTGTTTATTCGCCTAGTTTCTAAACTTTTCCCCTGAAAAGGTTTTATGCTCCACGACGTAGCACGCATGAGTGCCACTATAGGGCTTTGTAGAATGTCTCTCTTGCCAAATATGAGTCGAAACGACATCCGTTAGGATGGAAATGCATGACAACATGGAATTTGAGGAGAGTTTTTAGCCCGTCCAATGTCTTTCTTGCCCTGCCACACTACCACAAATTAGTTCCTAAACCTGACGTGCTCGGTGCGGAAGCACCCTCAACGGACCAGATTAACTTGTTGTGGGGTTATTTCCATCGAAACTTTAAGAACATTGCCCTAAAACGCATCGCTTATCCAAGGTTGTGCCAAACAAGGTGAGGAATGTGTTTATTCGCCTAGTTTCTAAACTTTTCCC
>BDMV01000011.1:17674885-17691619 GCA_008326285.1 Oryza officinalis | reverse complement strand
ATCGAAACTTTAAGAACATTGCCCTAAAACGCATCGCTTATCCAAGGTTGTGCCAAACAAGGTGAGGAATGTGTTTATTCGCCTAGTTTCTAAACTTTTCCCTTGAAAAGGTTTCATGCTCCACGGCGTAGCACACATGAGTTCCACTCCAGGCATTTGTAGAATGTCTCCGTTGCCAGATATCAGTCGAAACGACATCCGTTAGGATAGAAATGCATGACAACATGGAATATGAAGAGAGTTTTTTAGCCCGTCCAATGTCGTTCTTTCCCTGCCACGCTACCACAAATTAGTTCCTAAACCTGACGTGCTCGGTGCAGAAGGGACCTCAACGGACCAGATTAACTTGTTGTGGGGTTATTTCAATCGAAACTTTAAGAACATTGCCCTAAAACGCATCGCTTATCCAAGGTTGTGCCAAACAAGGTGAGGAATTTGTTTATTCGCCTAGTTTCTAAACTTTTCCCCTGAAAAGGTTTTATGCTCCACGACGTAGCACGCATGAGTGCCACTATAGGGCTTTGTAGAATGTCTCCCTTGCCAGATATCAGTGGAAACGACATCCGTTAGGATGGAAATGCATGACAACATGGAATTTGAAGACAGTTTTTTAGCCCGTCCAATGTCGTTCTTTTCCTGCCACGCTACCACAAATTAGTTCCTAAACTTGACAAGCTCGGTGTAGAAGGGCCCTCAACGGACCAGATTAACTTGGTGTGGGGTTATTTCCATCGATACTTTAAGAACATTGCCCTAAAACGCATCGCTTATCCAAGGTCGTGCCAACCAAGGTGAGGAATGTGTTTATTCGCCTAGTTTCTAAACTTTTCACCTGAAAAGGTTTTATGCTCCACGACGTAGCACGCATGAGTGCCACTATAGGGCTTTGTAGAATGTCTCTCTTGCCAGATATCAGTCGAAACGACATCCGTTAGGATGGAAATGCATGACAACATGGAATTTGAGGAGAGTTTTTAGCCCGTCCAATGTCGTTCTTGCCCTGCCACACTACCACAAATTAGTTCCTAAACCTGACGTGCTTGGTGCGGAAGCGACCTCAACGGACCAGATTAACTTGTTGTGGGGTTATTTCCATCGAAACTTTAAGAACATTGCCCTAAAACACATCGCTTATCCAAGGTTGTGCCAAACAAGGTGAGGAATGTGTTTATTCACCTAGTTTCTAAACTTTTCCCTTGAAAAGGTTTCATGCTCCACGACGTAGCACACATGAGTTCCACTCCTGGCATTTGTAGAATGTCTCCGTTGCCAGATATCAGTCGAAACGACATCCGTTAGGATAGAAATGCATGACAACATGGAATTTGAAGAGAGTTTTTTAGCCCGTCCAATGTCATTCTTTCCCTGCCACGCTACCACAAATTAGTTCCTAAACCTGACGTGCTCGGTGCAGAAGGGACCTCAACGGACCATATTAACTTGTTGTGGGGTTATTTCCATCGAAACTTTAAGAAGATTGCCCTAAAACGCATCGCTTATCCAAGGTCGTGCCAAACAAGGTGAGGAATGTGTTTATTCGCCTAGTTTCTAAATTTTTCCCCTGAAAAGGTTTTATCCTCCACGACGTAGCACGCATGAGTGCCACTATAGGGCTTTGTAGAATGTCTCTCTTGCCAGATATCTATCGAAACGACATCCGTTAGGATGGAAATGCATGACAACATGGAATTTGAGGAGAGTTTTTAGCCCGTCCAATGTCGTTCTTGCCCTGCCACACTACCACAAATTAGTTCCTAAACCTGACGTGCTCGGTGCGGAAGGGCCCTCAACGGACCAGATTAACTTGTTGTGGGGTTATTTCCATCGAAACTTTAAGAACATTGCCCTAAAACGCATCGCTTATCCAAGGTTGTGCCAAACAAGGTGAGGAATGTGTTTATTCGCCTAGTTTCTAAACTTTTCCCTTGAAAAGGTTTCATGCTCCACGACGTAGCACACATGAGTTCCACTCCTGGCATTTGTAGAATGTCTCCGTTGCCAGATATCAGTCGAAACGACATCCGTTAGGATAGAAATGCATGACAACATGGAATTTGAAGAGAGTTTTTTAGCCCGTCCAATGTCATTCTTTCCCTGCCACGCTACCACAAATTAGTTCCTAAACCTGACGTGCTCGGTGCAGAAGGGACCTCAACGGACCATATTAACTTGTTGTGGGGTTATTTCCATCGAAACTTTAAGAAGATTGCCCTAAAACGCATCGCTTATCCAAGGTCGTGCCAAACAAGGTGAGGAATGTGTTTATTCGCCTAGTTTCTAAATTTTTCCCCTGAAAAGGTTTTATCCTCCACGACGTAGCACGCATGAGTGCCACTATAGGGCTTTGTAGAATGTCTCTCTTGCCAGATATCTATCGAAACGACATCCGTTAGGATGGAAATGCATGACAACATGGAATTTGAGGAGAGTTTTTAGCCCGTCCAATGTCGTTCTTGCCCTGCCACACTACCACAAATTAGTTCCTAAACCTGACGTGCTCGGTGCGGAAGGGCCCTCAACGGACCAGATTAACTTGTTGTGGGGTTATTTCCATCGAAACTTTAAGAACATTGCCCTAAAACGCATCGCTTATCCAAGGTTGTGCCAAACAAGGTGAGGAATGTGTTTATTCGCCTAGTTTCTAAACTTTTCCCTTGAAAAGGTTTCATGCTCCACGACGTAGCACACATGAGTTCCACTCCTGGCATTTGTAGAATGTCTCCGTTGCCAGATATCAGTCGAAACGACATCCGTTAGGATAGAAATGCATGACAACATGGAATTTGAAGAGAGTTTTTTAGCCCGTCCAATGTCATTCTTTCCCTGCCACGCTACCACAAATTAGTTCCTAAACCTGACGTGCTCGGTGCAGAAGGGACCTCAACGGACCATATTAACTTGTTGTGGGGTTATTTCCATCGAAACTTTAAGAAGATTGCCCTAAAACGCATCGCTTATCCAAGGTCGTGCCAAACAAGGTGAGGAATGTGTTTATTCGCCTAGTTTCTAAATTTTTCCCCTGAAAAGGTTTTATCCTCCACGACGTAGCACGCATGAGTGCCACTATAGGGCTTTGTAGAATGTCTCTCTTGCCAGATATCTATCGAAACGACATCCGTTAGGATGGAAATGCATGACAACATGGAATTTGAGGAGAGTTTTTAGCCCGTCCAATGTCGTTCTTGCCCTGCCACACTACCACAAATTAGTTCCTAAACCTGACGTGCTCGGTGCGGAAGGGCCCTCAACGGACCAGATTAACTTGTTGTGGGGTTATTTCCATCGAAACTTTAAGAACATTGCCCTAAAACGCATCGCTTATCCAAGGTTGTGCCAAACAAGGTGAGGAATGTGTTTATTCGCCTAGTTTCTAAACTTTTCCCTTGAAAAGGTTTCATGCTCCACGACGTAGCACACATGAGTTCCACTCCTGGCATTTGTAGAATGTCTCCGTTGCCAGATATCAGTCGAAACGACATCCGTTAGGATGGAAATGCATGACAACATGGAATTTGAAGAGAGTTTTTTAGCCCATCCAATGTCGTTCTTTCCCTGCCACGCTACCACAAATTAGCTCCTAAACCTGACGTGCTTGGTGTAGAAGGGCCCTCAACGGACCAGATTAACTTGTTGTGGGGTTATTTCCATCGAAACTTATTGACATTGCCCTAAACGCCTCGCTTCTCCAAAGGTTGTGCCAAACAAGGTGAGGAATGTGTTTATTCACAAAGTTTCTAGTCTTTTCCCCTGAAAATGTTGCATGCTCTATGACGTAGCACGCATGAGTGCCACTCCAGGGCTTTGTAGGATGTCTCCGTTGCCAGATATCAGTCGAAACGACATCCGTTAGGATGGAAATGCATGACAACATGGAATTTGAAGAGAGTTTTTTAGCCCGTCCAATGTCGTTCTTTCCCTGCCACGCTACCACAAATTAGTTAATAAACCTGACGTGCTCGGTGCAGAAGGGACCTCAACGGACCAGATTAACTTGTTGTGGGGTTATTTCCATCGAAACTTTAAGAACATTGCCCTAAAACGCATCGCTTATCCAAGGTTGTGCCAAACAAGGTGAGGAATGTGTTTATTCGCCTAGTTTCTAAATTTTTCCCATGAAAAGGTTTTATGCTCCACGACGTAGCACGCATGAGTGCCACTATAGGGCTTTGTAGAATGTCTCTCTTGCCAGATATCTGTCGAAACGACATCCGTTAGGATGGAAATGCATGACAACATGGAATTTGAAGAGAGTTTTTTAGCCCGTCCAATATCGTTCTTTCCCTGCCACGCTACCACAAATTAGTTACTAAACCTGACGTGCTTGGTGAAGAAGGGCCCTCAACGGACCAGATTAACTTGTTGTGGGGTTATTTCCATCGAAACTTATTGACATTGCCCTGAACGCCTCGCTTATCCAAAGGTTGTGCCAAACTGTTGGCGCAGAATTTCGACCCGTCCAGCAACCAAACGGGTTCCGCGTTACCACGGCGGCCTGGGAGATCTGCTTAACTCCAGTGCAGGTCCAAATGGCTTACCTAGTCGTAAGTAGAGCGTGCCAGTTGATTTGATCTGCAATCAACAAGATTAAACAAATAAACCATGTGAGAACCGATGGCCGATCGGCCGATAGGCCGATGTTGCATCGTGAAGGCCTGGCCGATAGGGCAAACCTATATCGGCTTACTTGAGGTAGTAATAAGATAGAACTAATAAAGCAGATCTAATCTCATCGGTCCATGCGATCATGTTTATAACAAATTACTGGAATCGGCCGATGAGGGTAGCATGAAGATAAATACACTAGCTAATACTCTAGTGTAAACTTATACAAGCCAATCGGCCAATATAAACATACCAACCACAGAGAGATCCTGAGAATACCCTGTAATCAATGTATTTATATTTACCAATCCGCCTGCATAAGTGGCAAACACATGCAAGAACATAAAATAATCACATGCATTAGGTAAGACCGGCTGAAACCCCGGCGCTATCCTTAATTACAACCAAAAACAGGCTTTAGGTTAAACCTCGAAACACGACTAAGGTCGATAGCAACTCAAAGTGTAGATCGAGAGCTAACATAAAGAAAATCAAGTCTTCGATCGCTTTTGGGGATGGTAAATGTATTGGACAATTTAGCCAAGCATAAGAATTAAACCATCGTCAGCAATACACCCTAAAACGAGTAAACCGCTGGCAAGGCTTAATTAAAACACCTGTCAAAACTATTCAAAACATGATAATTGACGATCGCATCATCGAGGCTTAATGTGTCTAAAACGACACATTAGCCCCGACGATGCAGATCGTCGGGGACGAGTTCTTACCTCTGCTCCGAGGAAGCAAGAACTCGTTGAGGAAGACCTCTTGCGAGGGTTGGCGATGCGCCGAAAGTAGATTGAACTGGTTTTTGTGTGATTGATTCGAGAGAGTTTACATGTACCAACTATCGGGATATTTATACCCGAGGTTACAACAGAACCCTCGTAGGGCACGATCTTATCTACAACAAACAAGTCCTTGCGGCAGACTTAAGCCACAGATTAGATCTATACTACTTAATTTACAAGATACAATTGCCTAAAACCGAGCTTTACCTCTATTTGGCAACTTCCTTGAAGCTTACTTCGAGCCCAGACCAAGCCCACGTTGACACTGTCAACTCACAACCCGCATCGGCCCATGACCAAGCCAAATCCGTATCGGCCGATACACTCTTTATAGCAACACCTCCCCAGTCCGATACGGTTACCGGGTCCGATACGAAACCTGGTCCGACTCCAACTCGATCCTTCTTCTCTGCTTCGGTTTCCTCTTTCCTTTCCAAGTCGATTACCAAAATCCGTCGTCAACACATGCCCCCCAATTCCGCTTCATTATATAATGTGGCGGAATTAGCTCCAGGGAACTCATCGACTTTTTGCTAGGTCTAACCTGAAAACCGCACAGATCCAGATTCGAACCCTTTCGCCGCCGATTCGACAAACCCCTCGCGTTCTTCAATTCCGGCGACCCCTCGGCGTCTCGTCAACATCAACCCCCTTCACAGCGACCCCTCCAACGACAACGATGGCCTCTGCCCCGTTCTACGCCTCCGAGGTCCCTGCGGTAAGTAAATTCCTCCAAAATCCGCATTATTACCTTTTCCGCCGATTTCTCCAAGTTAGGTCTTTACTTTCTGCCCCCCTCAGGCCTTATATTTTCATCGTCGTTCTCACGTTTTAGGTCTTCAAAAACCAAATCTTGATTCCCACCGACGATAAGTCCCATCGCTTCCTCTTGGGCCCCATGGGCGACTGCGACCCAACCTGGCTCATCAACGCCGAAACAGACAGAATTCCTTTCAGGCAAGCCAAACCCACTGTCTCGGCGTGGAAGCACACCTTCAGGTCATGGCCATCAAAGCTAAACGGATATAGGACCTGGCACAAAAGAATCGCTGCCGTCAAACAAGTCCACTGGGACGAGATTGGAATCGGCCAATGCATAACTCTGTCCCTGGCCGATACCAAGAAGAATGAGCCATTAATGTCAGCCGCCAGCTACTTCTGGTCAAGTACCTTGAACGCCTTTATGTTCAAGCAAGGTCCGATGACCCCAACCCTCATAGATATCAAGGTACTCACAGGATTGGATATTAGCTCCGAGATCAACCCCTTCAACCTCCTAGTAAACAGCAGCCACAAGTTGAAGACCAAGAAAATCGGAGGCTGGTCCGGATATATCTCTGAACACATGGAACAGGGATCGGTCTCAGAGCGAGAACACGTAGCTTTCCTGACATTGTGGTTGGAGAGATTTGTCTTTTGCGGGTCAACCTGCGGTCCCACTACAAACTGTCAACACTTGGCTCAAGCTTTGGTCGACAAGAGACAAATCCCCTTAGGCTGATACCTTCTAGGAGCTGTATATCGGCTACTCCATGTTTCCACACAAGACTTGATGCTGAAACAGACTGTGGCTCATGGAGGACCATGGTGGTTCGTTCAACTCTGGCTAACCATATACACCAACACCATGGTTGATCGGCCACCTCTATCAGATTCTCGCTTCCCATCAAAATATGCCGATCACGAAGACCCCAGGGACAGAAGATGCATGTCCTACGGGGAAGCAGCCTCCATCTATCCCGGCGCAGATCAATCGGCCGATGACATGGCTACATGGTTCATCCGTTTCTTCACCGGCCCTCCATCAGCCAAGATGGATATGTTTGTCTATACATCGGACCGAGACTTCGAGCTTCCAGATGATCTGCAACTGAGCTTAATAAATGATGACATGGAATCAAGGGAATTGTTCATGATCGGCCTCACTCCATGCCTGCTCCCAGTAGGCGTCTTTCAGGGAAGGAGCACCAGCTTGTCCTATGAGTTTTACACCCCAATGACAGCTGCTAGACAATGCGGGCTCGGGCAACTTCCCATTAGCTTGCATCTTCATAAGCTCCTAGAGAGCAGAGGCACAGTCCCATCGGCCCTGATCATGAACAAAGCAATGGAAATCGAGCTCCCCAATCTTGATGACTGCGATCGGCTGCATCTGAATGCCTTTGTGCATATTAACTTCCAAACTTGGTGGCAAGAGTGGGCCGCTCACATCTTTCATCAATCGGCCAGGTTCTATGTGACAAAACTCATCCAAGGCATCAGCCCTCAAGTCCCGGATGAGCCGATTCCATCTGTGAGCAACAGCGGACGGAAGATCTTCTACGCTCAAGCCGTAGCTCCATCGGGGTCAACCATTTTAGAATCTATCATCGGCCTTACTGCCCCAAAAGTGGCGTCACTTCTCCAAGGTCCGATGCTTAAAGAAAACCCCAAGAGGAAAGCACCGGCCAAAGGCAAATCGCAAAAAGCCAGCAAGAAGGCTAAAACAGATGACCAGGCCGATGCCGAAGAACTAGACCCCTCGTTGGAAGAATTCCTTGAAGAACAAGTGATGGAGGAGGAGGTCGACGCAGCAGCGGCCGATACCCACGAAGAAGAAAACCCGTCGGCCGAAACCACCCAAGAGCCATCGGCCGAAGCTACGGAGATCCCACCGGCCGATGACCAAGATGATGCCCCGCAACCCAAAAGAACTAGACACGCAGTTCGCAAGGTCAATATAATCCCTTCTCTGTGTTTACGTAACCTCCTTGTACTGTCATACTTTAACTTCATATCCTTTTCAGGCTGCGATGTCATCAGTGTTGAAGGAGAGAACTCAATCGGCCCCTATGCCAAGATCCAAGAAAACAACTTTACAACGACGCGAACGGGCCAAAGCACGATTGAGAACCCCTTCTCCTTCTCCACCACCCTCTCCGACTGCCTTGGTAAGAGTTAATTGTTTGCATAATTTTTCTAACCACATAACCCTACTCACCAATTCCCTGCTTTTTCAGCCTAGGGCTTCATCACCTTCACCACATCGGCCAGCCCCTTCGCCTGTTACGTCGACAAAACAAAGGAAGGCCGATGTAAGCACCACCAACGCTCCAACACAGGTAACCATGATTACCCTGATCCTCTTTCTGCCGATTCCTGATTGACAAGGCTAACCTCAACCCATGTTGATATTTGCAGAACCTAGCTGATATGTTCTCCTTCGATATCGGCCAGTTCCTTGATGATGAGGATAAGGAACTACCCAGCACGGCCAGGGCACCAATCTCCGACGATCTGAAGAACCGGCTGACTGATATTGGGAATCGGCTAGAAGCCTCGCTGGAGTGTTTGGTAGAAGACTGCTCCTCCATCAGGGTCAGGGTACAAGAAATCCAAGACGAACTGCCCGAAGACCTGATGGAAATCCTTACGCCGGCCATCTTCCTGGAACAATACCGATTCAAGCTTTTCAGAGCAAAGGAAAGACTTGCAGAGCGACGACAGCGCGAACAACTGGAATCGGCCTTGTCCGCTAGCAAAGCTCAAGTGAACGCCGATAAGACCAGGTTGGACGAGCTAGCGATAGAGCCGATTGTGCTGAAAAATAAGCTTGAAGAACTCCGTCGCCTCGAGGCAGAACTAGAATCGAAGCTGGCCGCTACACGCCAAGAAATCCAGGAAGTCAAAGCCGGGATAGCTGCATCACCCAAGGTCATAGAAGATCAGACAGCAAAGCTCAAGGCATCGGCCAAGTACCTCGCAACTCTGAGCAAATCACTGAAACCAATCCCAGGGACGATGGCCGATGATGCCCAGGCTATCGAAGACGTTGAGCAGATTCGTCGTAAAGCCATTGCTGCTATTGCAGACTTCATAGGGTGATGTAGCATATGTTATTTTATAACCTCATCGGCCATGCAGCCGAATTTGTTTTGAATGTTTTGAAAATTCCAGCCTAACTTATTGCTTCCGAAATCCTCTCACACCTTATCGGCCGTGCAGCCGAATTTGTTTTGAAAATTCCAGACACATATATCTTTAATACGAACAATCTCATTATAAACAATCTCATCGGCCGGAGAGCCGAAGTCAATCGCCAAACTGAAAGATCCTTGAAAATTCCTACTGAAAAATCCTTGAAAAATTCCAACTGAAAAATTTCCAACCGAAGAATCCTTGAAAATTCCTGTGAAAAATCCTTGAAAAATTCCAACTGAAAAATCCTTGAAAATTCCTGTATATATATATGCCCCCCAAATTTTGGAAGATGAGGGCTCATATTCTGAAATTTTGAACTAAGGGCGATAGTATTTACCGGCCATCTAAAGACGATGCTTGACTACATCGGCTGTAATCATAAATCGGCTAGAGGGCCGATCATGAGTCAATCCAGATACTGGGATAATACTGTTTCAAGTATTTGCCATTGAGAGCTCGTCCATAAATCTCGCCATCTAATCCCTTGAGCAGATAGGCATTGTGAGGAACACATCGATGAATTCGAAAGGGGCCTTCCCAATTAGGTGACCATTTGCCGAATTTATTATCTCTGGAGCCAATCGGCATTATTAATTTCCACACAAGGTCTCCTTCCTCAAACGATTTGGCAACGACCTTTTTATTATAATGACGGGCCACTCTATCTTTATCACGCTTGATTTTCTCTAAGGCCCGTAATCGAACATGTGCCAAATCATCCAATTCATCAACCATAAGATTATGGTACTCATCGGCTGTCAAGTCGTCTTGCAAAGCAATTCTTCTTGAGCCGATGGCGGTTTCCCACGGCAGTACAGCTTCATGCCCGTAGACCAGTTGATAGGGAGGCACTTGGATTGCACCATGGCAAGCCATCCGATACGCCCAAAGGGAATCGGCCAGCGTTGTATGCCATTGCCTCGGTTGTTCGTCAATTTTCCTCTTGATTAGTTTGATTAAAGTCTTGTTGGAAGCCTCTGCCTGCCCATTAGCCAGCGCGTAATAAGGGGAAGAGTTGAGCAATCTGATGCCCATGCTGTCAGCAAATTGGACGAACTCGTCGGACACGAAGATTGATCCCTGATCTGTAGTTATTGTCTAAGGTAACCCAAACCGATATATGATGTGCTCCTTGACGAACTGAATAGCGTCTCTGGAATCAACCTTCTTGAGAGGAACGGCCTCAACCCACTTTGTGAAGTAATCTGTAGCCACTAATATATACTTGTGTCCCTTACTAGATGGTGGGTTAATCTGGCCGATCATATCTATTCCCCATCCTCGAAACGGCCACGGCTTTATGATTGGATGCATAGCCGATGCCGGTGCTCTCTGAATTGCTCCAAATTTCTGACAATCCTGACATCCTTTATAATACTTGAAGCAATCTTCTAGCATGGTTGGCCAAAAGTATCCGACGCGCTTCATCAGCCATTTCATTTTATGGGCCGATTGATGGGTGCCACAAATCCCTTCATGTACTTCGCCCATAACGGTCTTAGCCTCCTCAGGACCTAGGCATTTGAGTAGGACACCATCAACCGTCCGATAATATAGGTTATCGTCCAGTAAAACATAGTGTAACACTTTATATTTCATTCTGCGTGACGCCGATTGGGAAGGGTTTCTCAAATACTCAATGATATCAAACCTCCAATCATCGGCGTGCACGAGAGCAACCTGAATTGGAATGTCTTTAGCCATCGGCCTGTACCCCGATGCCCCCTGAGCTAAATCATTGGCTTCGAAATTCTGCTTCCTGGGTATGTGCCTCATCGTTACGATCCGGAAACCGTGTAACAACTCTGTGCACTCTTCATTATAGACTTTGAGAATATCATCTCTGCACTCATACTCCCCAGAAAGTTGATTAATTACTAGCTGTGAATCACCAATGATTTCCACGGCATCGGCCTCGACTTCTTGTAACAACTGCAAGCCTTTGAGCACCGCCTCATATTCTGCTTGATTGTTGGTATAATAAGGCTTGATAGTGAATGCGAACTCGAAACTTGCCCCCCGAGGGGAGATGATGACTAGGCCGATACCGCAACCGTGTCTGCAGACGGATCCATCGAAATATAACGTCCACGGTACAATGTCTGCATATGCAACTGAGTCATCTCTATGTTGAACGATGAAATCGGCCAGGGCTTGTCCTTTGATCGCTTTGGCCGATTCATATCGAAGATCAAACTCCGTTAAAGCAAAGATCCACTTCCCAACTCGTCCTTTCAACACAGGGGCCGATAGCATGTATTTCATCACATCGGCCTTGCTCACCACTATGCACTCGTTGGAAAGCAGGTAATGCCTCAATTTAGTACATGAAAAATATAGACAAAGGCATAATTTCTCCACTGGCGTGTACCTTGTTTCCGCATCTAACATTCTCCTGCTGAGATAAAAAATAGCTCTTTCCTTGCCGTTAACGTCTTGAACCAGGACTGAGCCGATGGATTTCTCATCGGCTGACAAGTACAATTTGAATGGGATTCCTTTCTGTGGAGGGATTAAGACCGGCGGAGAAGTTAAATATTCTTTGATATCGTCTAGCGCTTTCTGTTGCTTGTCACCCCATATAAACTCTTCGTCGTCCTTTATCTTTAACAGCGGAGTGAATGGCTCTATACGACCCGACAAATTTGATATAAAACGCCGGACGAAGTTGATCTTGCCAAGCAGAGACTGTAACTTGGTCTTGTTTTCTGGAGGCTTGATTTTCTTGATGGCATCGATGTTCTTCTGTGTGATTTCAATCCCCCTCTCATGGACCAAGAAACCCAAAAACTGACCGGCCGATACGCCGAAGGCACATTTATTAGGGTTCAACTTCAAACCATATTTCCTCGCCCTTTCTAGTACCTTGCGTAAGTCGGCCAAGTGCATATCATGTTCCCTTGACTTTACGACGACATCGTCTATATAGACTTCAATCAGAGAGCCGATAAGATCATGAAAAATATAGTTCATAGCCCTCTGATACGTAGCCCCAGCATTCTTCAAACCAAATGTCATGACGACCCATTCATATAGGCCGATTGCCCCTGGGCACCTGAAGGCTGTCTTGTGAATATCCTCTTTAGCCATAAAGATCTGATTGTAGCCCGCATTGCCGTCCATGAAACTGATGATCTTATGCCCAGAAGCGGCGTCAACGAGCAAATCGGCCAACGGCATAGGGTACTCATCTTTGGGCGTCGCCTTATTTAGATCTCTGAAATCGATGCATACCCTTAGCTTGCCGTTCTTTTTCAACACCGGAACTATGTTGGAGACCCACTCCGCGTATCGGCAGGGCCTGATAAAGTTGGCGTCGTAAAGTCTTGTGATCTCTGCTTTTATGGCTTCGTGCATATCGGCCTTAAACCTCCGAGGAGCTTGCTTAAAAGGCCGATAGCCTTGTTTGATTGGTAGCCGATGTTCTACAATCGATCGGCTTAATCCAGGCATCTCATGGTATTCCCATGCAAAACAATCTCTGAATTCTTTCAAAAGATCTATCAAATTATTCTTATATTCCTTTGGCAAATTAGTGCTTACATACGTCGGCCTAGGCCTATCACCTATCCCTATGTCAATTTCTTCCAACTCATCGGCCGACGTGAAACCTTGTCCTAACTTGCCGTCTAACTCATCCACCGCATCATCTGTGTAGAGGTCATTATCAACGGCGGATGGTGCATCTTCGCTAAAGTAACCGCTGGTCTTGGTCTTCAATTGCCTCGATGTCGCAATCGGTTACCTTGAGGAAATCGGCGTCCCAGACTCGCCCGGACAAGCAGTCGATTCCCTCCATCTCCCAAACTGCGAGATCGGCATTGGCGACATGTACTGACCGATCGGCCTGCACGATCTCGACTTGGTCCCCTTGCCATTGCATGAGGCATTGGTGCATTGTTGAGGAGACACAGCAATTAGCATGGATCCAATCTCGCCCCAACAACAAGCTGTAGGAACCCTTTCCATCGAAGACGAAGAAGGTGGTGGGAATTGTTTTACTGCCCACGGTGAGTTCCACGTTCAGGACCCCCTTCGCCTCGGATGCGTTGCCACCGAAGTCTTTTAATACCATATTTGTCTTGATAAGATCCTCAGGTACTTTTCCAAGCTTCCTGAAGGTTGTGTATGGCATTAAATTGACTGCTGCGCCACCATCAACCAGCATCTTCGTCATCGGCCGTCCGTTGATGAATCCTTTGATGTACAACGGCCGTAGATGTCTGTAGCTGGCGTCAACTGGCTTGTCAAAGGTGGCTTGGTCTGGTGACAACCGTAGTCTGGCTGAACTTTGTCCCTCATCAGCCATCGCTTCATCGGCCGCCTGCACACTGTATTCTGCCGGCAATATAAACACCATGTTAATAGGCGCCGATGCCGTTTTCTTACCTTTTGAAGCTGAGCCGCCTTGAGCTGTATTGGAGGTACCCTCATCGGCCCTGGCCACCGTGGATTTTATTCTCCACTCTTTTCTGGTCTTGGTTGGCCGATGGGGTATTTCAGCTTGTTGCTCTTGGATTTGCTCTTTCCTCCTCAGCCTCTGAACCCGCCGTTTCTGTGTCTTGGTGAATACATCGCTTGGGCACCATTGGGGGTTCTGGGCTTGCTCCTCATCTTCATCGTGTTGGTCTTGGTGCATCGGCCCCAGCCTTTCATGCACGGATTTCCGTTGCTTGGCCGGCCGATGCGTTTGTCTGCTCGAGCTGCCCTGATAAGAATCTTCTGTACCACTGCATGCAGGGCACTCCTGGATAGATGGCAACCTCATCCCTTCATTCCAGCAGAAGCGAAAAAACTCGCACTCCCAGTGTGGGTCGTAGGAGTTGTCTTGATCGGCTTGGTCTTGAGCTTGTTCCTCCCGCCTCCGCTGATATTTTCTGATCAGACCCTCAGAGGTCTGATGAGGTCGCTTGCCAGTCCGATGACCACCGCCATCGGCCCTGTCCGCCCGCACCATGTTGACTGGGAACGGGTGGCCTTCAATCTTCATCGGCCGCTTGGCATCGTCGATCTTAATTCTGCCCTGCTCAATGGCCGATTGAATTTGTTGCCGGAAGATCTTGCATTCATTCGTATGGTGTGAATAGGAATTGTGCCACTTGCAATATCTCCTCTTCTTGATGTCTTCGGCCGATGGCAATACGTGACCTACTGGCAGCTGAATCTGCTTTTCTTGCAACAGCAGGTCAAATATCTTGTCAGCCTTGTTGATGTCGAAATCATATTTATCCTCTTTATCTCCTTTCTTGGCCCACTGGCAGGTTGTTGATTTCTTCATCCGGGCCCACTCGGCTAGGTCGACATCGGCGTCTTCATCGTCTTCATCGTCGGAGGCGTACTGATACACCGTGTTAACCCTTTTTGCGAACTTCTTCGCCTCCTGGAATCGCTGCTCGTGGGCCGATACGCGTTGTGCCAGCTGAGCGAGGCTGTCAAATTCCTGAGAGGAGAATCTCTCGCGTATCGGCCCTAGCAATCCCTGAAATGCCAGGTCGGCTAACTGGGAATCGGTCAGACTGAGACTATAACATCTGTTGCGTATATCTCTGAACCTTTGTATGTACTCAGGGACCGACTCATCCATTCGCTGCCTGATGGCAGTCAGATCTGACAGCTTCATCTCTTGTACGCCATTGTAGAAGTATCTATGAAACTGTTTCTCCAGATCTATCCATCCTCTGATGGAATTGCAGGGCAAGGAAGAGAACCATGTGAAGGCAGACCCTGATAAGGACAGAGGGAAAAACCTCACCCTCAATGCCTCGACAGCCGATGCCTCCCCGCACTGCGCTAAGAATCGGCTGACGTGCTCATATGTCGAGACATTGTCTTGTCCCGAAAACTTGGAGAAATCCGGGATCTTGTATCGGCCCGGCAATGGAACCCTGTCAAATTCCTCGGGATACGGGTGCCGATACACTGTAGAGTTCTCTTTGGGCTTCAAGCCGAATTGATCTCGCATCACTTCGGCTATCATGTCAGCCCAGTATCCTGCGGGCCGATGCGGGAGGTCCTGCTGGTAGGATTGTTGGAGGCCCTCTGCTTGATAGTGCCTGGGGGAGTACGGCTGATAGTGGTGATCCAGGTTCTGCGCACCGTACTGCCCTGCAGTGTACTGCTGATAGCCTTGCGGCACGTTGTATGCAGCTTGAAGTGGAGGACTATTGAACGCCGGGGCTTGCGGTTGTCCGGCCGATGGCTGGTGGACGGGAACTTGCTGCATCGGCTCAACCACCGGTTGCTTCCCCTTGGTCCATTGAGCGTACTGCTCCTCCGTGATGTGCTGAGGGCTTCCTCCCGCCTGCTTGGTGAGGACCAGCGGCAGGGTCGTTGTTGGTTGCGCCGATGGAGGTGGCATCGGCGTTGTCGGCTGAGCCGTGCTCAGGTCGTTCCTCAAAGTCCGATAAGCAGGGAACTTATTTTCTGGCAGGTAAATCGGGCCCTGAGGCTTGTACTGATGGATTGAACCATCCAGGATCGACTTGACCGTATTGGTCAACGTGTTCACCAGGATCCCCGACTGGTTGACTAGCGCAGAGTGAACTGCGGAGTCGATTCGGTCTTGCAACGTCGGCGATGCAGTGTCTTCAGTTTTGACGGCGTGATCGTGCGCCGCCGCCGACGTTCCAGCTCCATCTCCAGAACTCGGCATGACCACCTTGGACTTTTGAATCAAGGTGCCCTGCCGAGTCCTAGAATATGTTTGCAGGTACATATTCTGGAACTGCGCGACCAGACTATCCATCTCAGCTTTTTGTTCTGCGCTGAGCTGGTCGGCGGTCACAGGGATGACGTTCTCCTCGACGATCTCAGCCTGCTTCGACATCTTGAGGTGTTCTTGTTGCTGGTGAGAAGCTTGCGTTCTTGTGGTCCCACCGAGCGTGCCAAAAGCGTGTTGGCACAGAATTTCGACCCGTCCAGCAACCAAACGGGTTCTGCGTTACCACGGCGGCCTGGGAGATCTGCTTAGCTCCAGTGCAGGTCCAAATGGCTTGCCTAGTCGTAAGTAGAGCGTGCCAGTTGATTTGATCTGCAATCAACAAGAAACAAGCGAACCATGTCAGAAAACAATGGCCGATCGGTCGACAGACCGATGACACATTGTCATAGCCCAGCCGATAGGGCAAAGCTGTATCGGCTCACTTAGAAAATATGTAAGACATGAATCTAATCTTATCGGCCTTCATTGACATGTAGGCTTCAACTAATAATATTGGCCGATAAGATGACGAAGATAACTACACCAGCTAGTACTCTAGTGCAACCTTATACGAGCCAATCGGCCAGTATAAACACATCAACCACAAAGAGATCTTAAGACTACTTCATGATCAACACATTTATACTTATCGATCCGCACGTATAAGCGGCAAACATATGC
>BDMV01000011.1:17608762-17620433 GCA_008326285.1 Oryza officinalis | reverse complement strand
GTTTACCGATGACATATCATTGAGCATTGAGCCGATGCAAGATGCATTAAATCGGCTATACCAGATAAAGCAAGATAAAGCTAAATCTACTCAATCGGCTGTAGATATCAACAAAATATAATCTAAGTCTCAAGACATATTTAAACTAAGTGATTGGGATAGATCGGACAGGGCGCCGAGACAGTATAAATCACTTATGCCTAAATATATTATGAAGCATAGATTACACAAGCTCACAGCATAGCCGATTAAGCAAATCTAACATGTATCGGCTAGTACTCCAATACTACTTTATACAGAGATATTATCATGAACAAAATATATTAAACAACCTGTCAACCAGATTTGACAACAAGCTCAATATATTTTACTAAGTTGATATCTCGATATAAAGGGCAGATTTAATATATCAAGATAACAAGACAATTAAACCAGGTAAGGTCGGCTGAAACCCCGGCGCTATCTCTATTAGTAATCATAAACAGGCTAGGGACTATGGTTCTGAACATGATTTAGTAGGTCAAACCTAACTGATGCAGCACCAAATATGTAAAGAAACACAATGCCTAGATGATCAAGTCGATGAAAACCTTTTCGAGATGGTAGATATATTGTGTAATCTAAACCAGCATCAATATATAACTCTATCGGCTAGTTTTCTGTAGAACAGTTGTTAACCAATCTGAGTTATATGCTGATATCAATCTAGATTATACAATATATATGATAACTCGACGATTTACACAAACAAGATTAGAGTGTCATGAAGATGGAAGCACTAATCCCGAGAGCGCAAGCCGCCATAACAAGTTTTACCTCTTGCTGGAGATCGAAACCGATGCAGCCCAACTCGAAAGCAAGAACTCGTCGAAAAAACGATGAAAGAGTAAAGGTGGCGATGCGCCGAAGTTGTTGTATTGATCTGTTGTTTTTCTTTACACGAACCTGGGCTTAATTTATACCCAGAACTTCACAATAAGTCCTTATCGGACACGACCCCTATCTCTATTACAACTCACATTAAAGACAGTTTCCTAATACAGACTCTAACCGACAGTATCTACTAGGAAACTAACATTATATCCTAAGCAATAGATACAATTCCCTTCTTCGGACCCAATCCGTATATGGGAATCCTCATGAAGCTCACCAACCGACCCCGACAAAGACTCTGTTATCCTTTCGTCGGAATCGGCTACATCGGCTATCCTTGTCCGACTCTGTCTCAGCCGATGGTCACAATAGCCGATTCGGTCACCAGTCGATAGACACCGTAGCCGATTCGGTCACCAACCGATTCTTGCTCTGTTTTGGTAACCGCCAGCTTCCTCCAAATCCGCTTTGATTCTATCTTCAGATCTAATATTTGATTTACCAAATTTGGTCGTTAACACATGCCCCCCAAGTCCGCGATATTTGGAATGTTGCGGATTTGCTTGAATCCTCTCCGAATCGATCTAGGGTTCCGCTTCTATTTCAACCGTTATCACACCCCCTCTTTAAATAGCAACCACCACTTGAAGTTTTTCACGCCGTTACTCCCGTCTTCACCGCTTCAGCCATAATCGCCTCAATTCTCGCAATAGCCTCATTAGATTCTCCGGCGACCAAACAAGCGATTCCCCGGTCAGCAACAACTCCATCTCCGACAATGTCGTCTTCCGCCGCTCCTTCAAGTGCTCCGGTCATCGAGTTTCCTGAGGTAACCCTATCTGCCAAATTCCATCCTTTGTCATAGATTAGTTTTCCTTTGCGATTCATTTCTTCTCCCCTTTCTTTTCTGTAGCACCTCTCGCATCAAGTTGCAATCCCAAGTCTAATTCATCCCAATCGGTACTTCTTGGGCCCAATCGGCAACAAAGACCCTGTAGAAATCATCAATGCCGAGACAAACAGGATCCCTTTTAGGTTAACCAACCCTAATTTGAACCACTGGAACAACACTTTTAAATCCTGGCCATCGGCTGTCAAGACTTGGTCTGATTGGTACAAAAGGATATCAGCTAGCAAACAAACTCATTGGGAAGAAATCGGTATTGCTCAGTGCTTAGCCCTAACCATAGCCGATTTAGCCAAAGATGAACCCATGCTATCGGCTGCCAGCTATTTTTGGTCCAACACCTTGAATGCTTTCCTCTTCAACCAAGGACCAATGACCCCAACTCTTCTGGACATCACCATGATAACTGGGCTGGATGTCACCTCATCGGCTAACCCCATCAGCTTGAACAGCAAAAACCAATTTTCTTTCAAAACCAGAAGCATTGGAGGTTGGAGCGGATTCATCTCTCTGAACATGGGATCTGGCCCTGTCACTCCTAAGGAACACGCAGCCTTCCTCTTGATGTGGTTGGAAAAGTTTCTGTTTTGTGGTTCAAGCTGCGGTCCCACCACCAATTGGCAACATATAGCCGAAGCTCTAGTTAACAAAAAGCAATTCCCACTAGGCAAATACCTCCTGGGTTATTTATATCAAACATTAAGCAATGCATCGGCTAAGCTTGCTACCAACTCAATAATCGGCACAGGTGGACCTTGGTGGCTATTACAGTTATGGCTCAATCTGCATACCATCAAAGTTGCCAAGAGATCAGCACTGCCTGAAGCCGATTTCCCTCTGGTTGTGCCAACCACAGATGATGAAGGAGATGAAGTCACAACCAGAAGATGTATGTCCTTTGGAGAGGCAGCATCCACATATCCTGGATCAGAACTTTCGGCTGAGCCCTTTGTCGACTGGTTTGGCAACTTTTACGATGGATTTCCAAAAGATTCTAGAAATTGGTTTGCATATGAATTCTTTGCAGATTTTGAATTGCCAGCCGATTTCAGATTTGATGAAATAAACTCTGAAAAATTTGAGAAATCCAGAGAAGTTTTCACAACAGCTATCACCCCCTGTATTCTCCCTGTTGGCATCCATCAAGGCAGGAACATCCAGATATCTTATGAATTCTATCACCCTATAAGTGCTGCCAGACAACTGGGAATGGGGCAGATGCCAATCGGCTTGTTCTTCTTAGAAAAAATCCAAGCCAGAGGAGAAATCTCATCGGCTCTGATGATGGATAGGCTATTGAGCATAGAAGGACCTCCCCTTGGAAGTTTGGAAAACATTGAATTGGCTATGCTAAGGAGCTCCACTTTTGATCATTGGTGGGTTGAATGGAAAAAACATCTTTTTCACCAATCGGCTTCCATGTATCTGACTGACATCATTCCAGACATGATTCCACAGGTAAACACACTTCTTTTTCAATACCCTTATCAATAGCCGATTGTCTTTAGAAAATAACTTAACCTTCTCTTCTTTTGTTTGCAGACCACAGAGTCTTCTCCTCCTCATGTCAGCAACAATGGAGCCAGTATCAATTATGCTGCCGGAATTCTCCCCAATGGTGGTGGGTTAGCCCCTTCAATCATCGGCTACAATGCTCCCAAAACATCTTCCCTACTCCAAGGGCAAATACGTGAGCCGATTCCTTCTGAAGCTGGCAAGAGGAAAAGAATCAGGTCATCGGCTACTGCTCTACCGGCTACAAAGAAGAAAATCACCAAAAAGCAGAAAAGCTATGATCCAGATGAAGAAGATATAGAAAAAGCCATCGATGAAGCAGCTGCCGAGCTGAGTGAAACAGTAGAAGAAACTCCAACAATTAGCATCCCTATTCCTCAGCAAACCCCACCAACGCCGATTCACAAGACATATCAACCTCGGGTATGTACTTTGTACTCTTAACCTTTCCACAACTCTCTTTGCCGATCTCAGTGTTAACCCTTCTTATGCAGAAAAAGAAATTGGCTGCCAAAAAGAAACCTGCACCGCCTCCATCGGTAACACTTCCTTCAGAATTTGTTTAACCCTTATTTCCTCACGTATTAACTCGTTTTATATTTCAGCCGATCCGCTCTCCAACTCCTATTCATCATGATTCAAGTGAACATACTCCATCGGCTAGAGACAGTCATCATATTGAAGATCAGCCGATTCCTCCTATTCCTGTAAGTATTTGTATCAAAAATATAAATCGGCCATTAATATTCTATTAACTAACAATCTTGTCTCTTTCAGGCCTTAGCCGACATGTTCTCTTTTGACATAAGGCAATTCATAGATGAAGAAGAAGAAACATCAAGCAAGGCTATTGCTCCTATAGCCGATGACTTAAAGGCCACTCTCAAGGATATCGCTCATCGGCTCGAAGGTTCCCTTGATGCTTTGGTTGTCAACTGCGGACCAATCAGAGCAAGATTTGAAGATATTCAAGACCAGATCCCAGACGATGTAGCCGAAATCATCTCCCCAGCAGTTTTCCTTGAACAATATCGTCACAAGCTGGAAAGAGCAAGGCAGAGGATAGCCGATAGGCGAGAGCGAAAAGATCTTGAGACAACCATCCATGCCAATCGGCAATCCATAAACGAGGAAAAAGCCAAGCTTGATCAAATGATATCTGGGCCAAGTTCTATCCAAAGCAATATAGATCGGCTAAAGAATAGGAAGATTGAACTATTGGCTGAATTAGAAGCCTGTAATGCTGAGTTATCACTGGAGGAACAGAAGCTTGCCGATTTACCAAGAGCCATTGAAGAACAAAAATCCAAGCTGAAGTCCTCAATCAGACACTTAGCCGATCTGAACAAATCCATGAAAGTCATCCCAGGAAGTGATGCAGCCGATGCCCAAGCCATAGAAGAAATAGAACAAATTAGGTAAAGGGCCATATCGGCTATCCAAAAACTTGTAACATGAACCAGCTGATGATAACATAAACTCCATACTTGTAAATTGCTTTTGAAATTTTGAAATTTTGATCTTGATTTTTGAAATTTTGATCTTGATCTTTCGCTTTTGAGCTTTTGAAATTTTGAAATTTTGAAATTTTGATCTTGATCTTTCTGTATGTATATGCCCCCTAATTTTGTTATGGAGAACGAAACATCACAAAATTACAATCGGCTAAGAACAAATAATCATGAGACAACCGATTATACTAAAAAGAATTGTGCTAAGGGCGATATAACTTATATCGGCCATCTAAAGGCGATGTCAACACATCGGCTACCATGTATCGGCAATATACAGCCAAATCATGAATTAATCCAAACACTTGGGTAATACTTTTTCAGATACTTTCCATTAAGAGCTCTTCCAAATACTTCTCCATCAAGCCCTTGTAGCATGTAGGCTCCTTTAGAAACAGATTTGTAAATCCGAAAAGGTCCTTCCCAATTTGGTGACCACTTGCCGAACTTATTATCACGAGTTCCAATCGGCAAAATCAATTTCCAAACCAATTCTCCCTCCTCGAAAGATTTCGGTACCACCTTTTTATTATAATGTCGCGCAACACGCTCCTTATCTTTTGTTATCTTTTGTAAAGCAGACATTCTAGATTGAACCAAGTCCTCTGACTCATCGACCATAAGATTATGATAGTCATCGGCTGTCAATTCATCTTGTAAATCAATCCTCCTTGAGCCGATGACATGCTCCCATGGCAAAACTGCTTCATGCCCATAGACTAACTTATATGGAGGAACTTGAATTGATCCATGACAAGCCATCCGATAAGACCATAACGCCTCAGCCAATCGGTTATGCCACTGCTTTGGAAAATCGGCAATCTTTCTCTTAATCAACTTAATCAAGCTTTTGTTAGATGCTTCTGCCTGTCCATTAGCTTGCGCATAATATGGTGAAGAATTCAACAATCTGATTCCCATGCTCTCCATAGATTGAACAAACTCATCTGACACAAAAATAGATCCTTGATCAGTCGTAATTGTTTGTGGAAGACCAAATCGGTATATAATATGCTCTTTAACGAACTGAATTGCATCCCCAGAATCAACTTTCTTCAATGGAACTGCTTCCACCCACTTTGTAAAATAATCGGTTGCTACCAATATATACTTATGTCCTTTACTCGACGGTGGATTGATCTGGCCGATCATATCAATTCCCCAGCCTCTGAACGGCCACGGCTTGATTATTGGATTCATAGCCGATGCTGGTGCT
The DNA here is from genome assembly GCA_008326285.1 of Oryza officinalis. Classification (NCBI taxonomy): domain Eukaryota; kingdom Viridiplantae; phylum Streptophyta; class Magnoliopsida; order Poales; family Poaceae; genus Oryza; species Oryza officinalis. The sequence continues at coordinate 17,614,411 of BDMV01000011.1, read as the reverse complement.
CTCTGAATGGATCCAAATTGCTGACAATCTCGACATCCCTTGTAATATCTGAAGCAATCCTCCAACATTGTCGGCCAAAAATACCCAACTCTCCGAAGTAACCACTTCATTTTATGAGCCGATTGATGAGTACCACAAATACCTTCATGTACTTCTCCCATCACAACCTTGGCTTGATCAGCACTTAGACATTTCAGCAACACCCCATCAATCGTCCGATAATACAGTTCATCATCTAACAAGACATATCTCAAAGCCTTATACCTCAATTTCCTTGAAACCGATTGAGAAGGATTCTTCAAGTAATGAAACACATCATACCTCCAATCATCGGCTGCAATTGTAACAATCCCCATCTCAACATCTGTCATCATCGGCTTGTATCCCGATGCCCCCTGAGCCAAAGCATTAGCCTCTAAATTCTGCTCCCGAGGAACATATCTCAACGTCACTAGCCGAAACTCATCTATTAATGCCCGACACTTTTCATAATAAGCCATCAATACATCATTCTTGCATTCATATTCTCCGGCCAGTTGACTAATTATCAACAATGAATCACCCATGACTTCAATAGCATCGGCTTCAAACTCCTTCAAAAGTTGCAAACCTTTGAGAACTGCCTCATACTCAGCTTGATTATTTGTAGCATATGGCTTGATGGTAAAAGCAAATTCAAAACTTGCCCCTCTTGGTGATATAATAACCAAACCGATGCCACAACCATGAGTACAAACTGATCCATCAAAAAATAACGTCCAAGGTGCAATATCCACTGAGCCGATCGAATCATCACGATGTTCTACGATAAAATCGGCTATAGCTTGCCCCTTAATAGCTTTAGGTGACTCATACTTGAGATCGAATTCTGTTAAGGCATAAATCCACTTTCCAACCCTTCCTTTCAATACTGGAGCCGATAGCATATATTTAACCACATCGGCCTTACAAATTATAGTACATTCATTGGATAACAAATAATGCCTCAACTTTGTACATGAAAAATACAAGCATAAGCACAACTTCTCCACTGAAGAATACCTGGTCTCTGCATCCAAAAGTCTTCTGCTTAAATAAAAGATTACCCTCTCTTTACCTTCGAACTCCTGGATTAGGATCGAGCCGATTGACCTCTCATCGGCTGACAAGTATAATTTGAAAGGCACCCCTTTCTGTGGAGAAACCAAAACTGGAGGAGAACTCAAATATTTCTTAATATTATCCAAAGCCTTCTGTTGCTCTGCCCCCCATGTAAACTCCTGATCGGCTTTAAGTCTGAGTAAAGGTGTGAAAGGCTCTAATCTCCCAGACAAATTAGAAATAAATCTTCTGATAAAATTTATCTTGCCGATCAAAGATTGCAACTGTTTCTTGTCTTCTGGAGGCTGGATTTTCTGTATTGCGCTAATACTCCTTTGCGGTACCTCAATACCCCTCTCATGCACAAGAAAACCTAAAAATTGTCCAGCCGATACACCAAAAGCACACTTAGTGGGATTCATTTTTAAGCCATATTTCCTTGTTCTCTCAAATACTTTCCTTAGATCGGCTATATGATCAACAACCTCTTTAGATTTCACCACTACATCATCAATATAGATTTCAACCAATAAACCGATCAGATCATGAAAGATATAATTCATGGCTCTTTGATATGTAGCTCCAGCACTTTTCAACCCAAAAGTCATGACAACCCACTCATACAAACCGATTGCACCAGGACACCTAAAAGCAGTCTTGTGAATGTCTTCCTCCGCCATCAAAATCTGATTATATCCGGCATTGCCATCCATAAAACTTATAATCTTATGTCCCGAAGCAGCATCTACCAATTGATCGGCAATCGGCATTGGGTATTCATCTTTAGGAGTAGCCTTGTTTAAATCCCTGAAGTCGATGCAAACCCTAAGCTTACCATTTTTCTTAATTACCGGAACTATATTAGAAACCCACTCAGCATATCGGCATGGACGAATAAAACCAGCATCATATAAACGAGTAATCTCAGCCTTAATCGCATCATACATATCAGTTTTACATCGTCTAGGTGGCTGTTTATATGGCCGATATCCCGGCTTGATAGGAAGCCGATGTTCAACAATCGATCGGCTGAGTCCCGGCATCTCAGAATACTCCCAAGCAAAACAATCACTATATTCTTTTAAAAGCTCTATTAACTTAATCTTGAAATCAGATAATAAATTTTTACTGATGAATGTCGGCCTAGACCTATCTCCTGACCCAATATCAACTTCTTCTAACTCGTCAGCCGACATAAAACCTTGACCTAACTTGCCATCTAGATCATCTACAGCATCTTCAGTATAGAAATTGGGACCCTCCACAGCACCCTCAAAGCAACAATTGGGGCTCTCCATCTCCGATCGGCTGTATATCACAATCAGACACTTTTAGATAATCTCCTTGCCAGATTTTTCCTGATAAGCAATCAATTCCATCCATCTCCCAAACAGATAAATCGGCATTAGCAACGTGTACTGACCTGTCGGCTGGAACAACCTCTATCTTGTCACCTTGCCATTGGATTAAGCTTTGATGCATGGTTGAAGGAATACAACAATTAGCATGAATCCAATCCCTTCCAAGCAGTAAGCTATATGAACCTTTCCCATCAATGACAAAGAATGTAGTAGGAACCGTTTTGCTGCCGATTGTCAATTCTACATTAAGAACTCCCTTGGCCTCTGAAGGATTGCCACCAAAATCTTTAAGAACCATGTTAGTCTTGATGAGGTCCTCCGAATTCCTTCCCAATTTCTTAAACGTCGCATACGGCATTAGATTCACTGCAGCCCCACCATCAACTAACATTTTGGATATCGGCTTGCCATTAACAAATCCTTTGACATACAATGGCTTAAGATGCCGATTCTCTGTTCCTTCGGGTTTCTCGAAAACAGCCTGTTCCGGTGACAATACCCATCTGGCACAAGATTCTTCCATGATGTCCACATTGTCTTGATTAACCCCAAACTCTGCGGGTAGCACAAACACCATGTTGACCGACGAAGAAGCAATGGCTTTTCCTTTAACTATCCTTCTTGCCTCATCGGTTTTACTCTCATCGGCTGGTATTATTCTGTTCTTAACACGCCATTCCTGTTTTGTTTTTGCTCTCTTCAGCCGATGATCGATCTCTTGTTCAACTTCCTGAAATTGTTCCCTGCTCCTCATCCTCTGAACCCTTCTCTTCTGACTTTTGGAAAAAATCCCAGAAGGACACCATTGAGCTCTTGAAGTATCTTCAGCATCCTCCTCCTGGAAATAATCTTGATGAATTGGGCCCAACCTCTGATGAACAGGCAACTTCCTTTGTATCAGCCGATCTTCTTTAAGACGAAATCGGCTAAAATTCTCATTATAATTTGTATCGGCATTAGAACAACCTGGGCAATCTTCTATCGATGGTAACCTCATGCCTTTGTTCCAACAAAATATGAAAAACTCGCAGTTCCAATGTGAATCAAAGCCATCATCATCTTCATAATATTGGCTCTCTTGCCGATCATATCTCTTTTGATATTTATTGATCATGCTTGTAGAGTCAAACTTATTGAACCGATTATCCCTTCTGTCGGCTGTCCTACCACTTGCATGAACCATGTTGATAGGAAAAGGATTACCATCAATCTTCATCGGCTTCTTGGAGTCATCAAATTTTATCCTGCCTTGTTCAATGGCCACCTGGATCTGTTGCCGAAAAACTTTGCATTCATTAGTACTATGAGACCCTGTGTTGTGCCACTTGCAGTATTTCCTCCTCCCTAATTCCTCAGCCGATGGAATCACATGACCAGCAGGCAGCTGAATTTGTTTCTCCCGAAGCAAAAGATCAAAAATTTTATCAGCCTTATTGACATCAAAATCATACTTTTCCTCTTTCCCAGAGCTCTTGACCCATTGGCATGGAATCACCTTCTTGTTTCTTGCCCACTCGGCTGCTGCTACTTCGGGAACCTCCTCTTCCTCAGAATCGGAAACATAAGAGTTAATGAAGTTCACCTTCTTGAATGCTCTATTGGCCTCTTGAAATCTTTGTTCGTGCGCTGTTATCTTTTGGGCCAAATGAGCCAAACTATCAAAGTCTTGAGCCGAAAACCTCTCTTTGATTGGGGTTAACAAACCTTGGAAGGCTAAATCGGCTAATTGAGAATCTGTCAATGTCAGGCTGTAACATCTGTTTCTGACTTCCCTGAATCTCTGGATATAATCTTGGACAGACTCTTCTCGTTTCTGCCTAATGCTTGTCAAATCAGACAATTTCATCTCATGCACCCCACTGTAGAAATATTTGTGAAATTGTTTTTCCAGATCGGCCCAACTGTGAATAGAATTGTAAGGTAAAGATGAAAACCATGTGAAAGCCGATCCAGACAGAGATAAAGGAAATAGCCTGACTCTTAACGCGTCCGTAGCCGATGCTTCACCACACTGAGCTAAAAATCGGCTAACATGCTCATAAGTTGATACATTATCTTGTCCTGAGAACTTTGAAAAATCTGGAACCTTGTATCGGCTTGGTAACGGCACCCTCTCAAAATACTCTGGATATGGATGCCGATACAGGTTGTCACCATCCCTTGGCTTTAATCCGAACTGTTCTCTCATTACATCAGCTATCATATCGGCCCAAGGTTTCTGCCGAGTCCCATCTTGATGCTGTGGCTGTATCGGCTCATCTTGATAATACTGCGGTTGATGATATGGCTGAGGAGACGTTCTCTGCCGATACTGCACCTGTGGTGAATGAGGTTGAAATTGATAATTAAGATTACCACTTGTGTGGGACTGAGGAATTCGCGGAGCACTAAAATCTTGTTGATTAGGAACATATTGAGTGCTGGCAGCCTGTTGCTGGAAGGTTGGCACTTGCTGTCTTGCCGGTGTATGCATGATCGGCTGAGCAACTGGCTGATTGGTATTGAACATAGATGCAACTTGCTCAGCTGATATCTGTGGTATGTTATGCCCTACATGCTGAGGTTGTTGTCGGACCAGTACATGAGGATTGAACTCTACGTGCTTCTGTACTGATGCTGATATTTCCTGTTGACCTGTAGCCGATGTTGACGCCATCGGCTGTCCTGGGGCTACATTGGCAGGCTTTGGCTGGCTGGTCATAAGCGACCTGTACTGCGGGAAGACCCCATCTGGTAAGAATATTGGTCCTTTGGCTTGATGTTCAGCGATAGTACCGTCAACCACAGACTTGACAATATTTGTTAAAGTGTTGACCAGCACTCCCGACTGGTTGATCAAAGCATGATGGACAGCATAATCGATCCGATCTTGCAAATTCCTGGGCTCTTCAGGAGATTCCTCTTGCTTGACTCCTTTTTCCTTCCCAGAACTTGACTCTGGCTCTTCATCGTTGGGCAAAGTCACTTTGTATCTCTGAACCACCGTTCCTGCTCTAGTCTGGACAAAGGAATGCAAGTACTGGTTTTGGAGCTTGTTCATTATATCCTCCAGCTCTGCCTTTTGCTCCGACGTCAACTTGTCCACTGTCATTGGAATAATATTTTCTGGGTCAACGTCAGTTTTCTTGGAGTCTACCATGATGAAATAGTCCCACCGGGCGTGCCAAAAGCGTGTTGATGCAAAAAACACACACTGGCCTGGGAGATC
>BDMV01000011.1:17595569-17608662 GCA_008326285.1 Oryza officinalis | reverse complement strand
CGGCGACCTAGCCGCCCGCCTCGCAGCCGCCGAGCACACCGTCGCCGAGCTGCAGGGCGCGCTGGACTCGTCCGCGGGGAGGTCGAGGCCCTCCGCTTGGCGAGCGAGGTAGGGCCCGGCATGCTTCGGGACGCTGTCTCCCGTCTAGACCGCGCCGGGCGGCAGGCGGGCCTCTGGGGCGGGCGGTACGCGAAGTACGCCGCCAACCAGGGGGGCCTCGCCCAGCGCCTCTCGGAGATGGCCGGGGCCCTCGAAAGGCTCCCCGAGGAGCTCGAGGAGATGATCAAGTCATCCTCGAGGGACCTCGCCCGGGAGGGCGGTGGAGCTCGTACTAGCGAGCTACCAGGCCAGGGACCCCGACTTCTCCCTGTGGGCAGCGCTGGAAGAGTTCCCTCCCGGAACCGAGGACGGCGCGCGCGCGCAGGTCCGGGACGCCGCCGACCACTGTTGATGCAAAAAACACACACTGGCCTGGGAGATCTGCTTAGCTCCAGTGCAGGTCCAAAGACTTCTTTCGGGTTCTAGGCGTGCCAATTGGTTTGATCCTGCAACCAATAAGAAACAACGAAAGTGCAATTAAATCCACCAATGATAGCCGATCGGCTGGTTTACCGATGACATATCATTGAGCATTGAGCCGATGCAAGATGCATTAAATCGGCTATAACAGATAAAGCAAGATAAAGCTAAATCTACTCAATCGGCTGTAGATATCAACAAAATATAATCTAAGTCTCAAAACATATTTAAACTAAGTGATTGGGATAGATCGGACAGGGCGCCGAGACAGTATAAATCACTTATGCCTAAATATATTATGAAGCATAGATTACACAAGCTCATAGCATAGCCGATTAAGCAAATCTAACATGTATCGGCTAGTACTCCGATACCACTTTATACAGAGATATTACCATGAACAAAATATATTAAACAAACTGTCAAACTAGTGTTAAGATGATCCTAACCAGATTTGACAACAAGCTCAATATATTTTATTAAGTTAATATCTCGATATAAAGGGCAGATTTAATATATCAAGATAACAAGACAATTAAACCAGGTAAGGTCGGCTGAAACCCCGACGCTATCTCTATTAGTAATCATAGACAGGCTAGGGACTATGGTTCTAAACATGATCTGGTAGGTCAAACCTAACTGATGCAGCACCAAATATGTAAAGAAACACAATGCCTAAATGATCAAGTCGATGAAAACCTTTTCGAGATGGTAGATATATTGTATAATCTAAACCAGCATCAATATATAACTCTATCGGCTAGTTTTCTGTAGAACAGTTATTAACCAATCTGAGTTATATGCTGATATCAATCTAGATTATACAATATATATGATAACTCGACGATTTACGCAAACAAGATTAGAGTGTCATGAAGATGGAAGCACTAATCCCGAGAGCGCAAGCCGCCATAACAAGTTTTACCTCTTGCTGGAGATCGAAACCGATGCAGCCCAACTCGAAAGCAAGAACTCGTCGAAAAAACGATGAAAGAGTAAAGGTGGCGATGCGCCGAAGTTGTTGTATTGATCTGTTGTTTTTCTCTTACACAGACCTGGGTTCAATTTATACCCAGAATTACACAATCTGTCCTTGTCGGACACGACTCTTATTTCTATTACAACTCATACTAAGGATAATTCCCTAATACAAACTCTAACCGACAATATCTATTAGGAAACTAACATTATATCCTAATTAATAGATACAATTCCCTTCTTCGGACCCAATCCGTATGTGGGAATCCTCATGAAGCTCACCAACCGAACCCGACAAAGACTCTGTTATCCTCTCGTCGGAATCGGCTACATCGGCTATCCTTGTCCGACTCTGTCTCAGCCGATGGTCACAATAGCCGATTCGGTCACCAGTCGATAGACACCGTAGCCGATCCGGTCACCAGCCGATTCTTGCTCTGTTTTGGTAACCGCCAGCTTCCTCCAAATCCGCTTCGATTCTATCTTCAGATCTAATATTTGATTTACCAAATTTGGTCGTTAACACATGCCCCCCAAGTCCGCGATATTTGGAATGTTGCGGATTTGCTTGAATCCTCTCCGAATCGATCTAGGGTTCCGCTTCTATTTCAACCGTTATCACACACCCTCTTTAAATAGCAACCAACACTTGAAGTTTTTCACGCCGTTACTCCCGTCTTCACCGCTTCAGCCATAATCGCCTCAATTCTCGCAATAGCCTCATTAGATTCTCCGGCGACCAAACAAGCGATTCCCCGGTCAGCAACAACTCCATCTCCGACAATGTCGTCTTCCGCCGCTCCTTCAAGTGCTCCGGTCACCGAGTTTCCTGAGGTAACCCTATCTGCCAAATTCCATCCTTTTTCATAGATTAATTTTCCTTTGCGATTTATTTCTTCTCCCCTTTCTTTTCTGTAGCATCTCTCGCACCAAGTTGCAATCCCAAGTCTAATTCACCCCAATCGGTACTTCTTGGGCCCAATCGGCAACAAAGACCCTGTAGAAATCATCAATGCCGAGACAAACAGGATCCCTTTTAGGTTAACCAACCCTAATTTGAACCACTGGAACAACACTTTTAAATCCTGGCCATCGGCTGTCAAGACTTGGTCTGATTGGTACAAAAGGATATCAGCTAGCAAACAAACTCATTGGGAAGAAATCGGTATTGCTCAGTGCTTAGCCCTAACCATAGCCGATTTAGCCAAAGATGAACCCATGCTATCGGCTGCCAGCTATTTTTGGTCCAACACCTTGAATGCTTTCCTCTTCAACCAAGGACCAATGACCCCAACTCTTCTGGACATCACCATGATAACTGGGCTGGATGTCACCTCATCGGCTAACCCCATCAGCTTGAACAGCAAAAACCAATTTTCTTTCAAAACCAGAAGCATTGGAGGTTGGAGCGGATTCATCTCTCTGAACATGGGATCTGGCCCTGTCACTCCTAAGGAACACGCAGCCTTCCTCTTGATGTGGTTGGAAAAGTTTCTGTTTTGTGGTTCAAGCTGCGGTCCCACCACCAATTGGCAACATATAGCCGAAGCTCTAGTTAACAAAAAGCAATTCCCACTAGGCAAATACCTCCTGGGTTATTTATATCAAACATTAAGCAATGCATCGGCTAAGCTTGCTACCAACTCAATAATCGGCACAGGTGGACCTTGGTGGCTATTACAGTTATGGCTCAATCTGCATACCATCAAAGTTGCCAAGAGATCAGCACTGCCTGAAGCCGATTTCCCTCTGGTTGTGCCAACCACAGATGATGAAGGAGATGAAGTCACAACCAGAAGATGTATGTCCTTTGGAGAGGCAGCATCCACATATCCTGGATCAGAACTTTCGGCTGAGCCCTTTGTCGACTGGTTTGGCAACTTTTACGATGGATTTCCAAAAGATTCTAGAAATTGGTTTGCATATGAATTCTTTGCAGATTTTGAATTGCCAGCCGATTTCAGATTTGATGAAATAAACTCTGAAAAATTTGAGAAATCCAGAGAAGTTTTCACAACAGCTATCACCCCCTGTATTCTCCCTGTTGGCATCCATCAAGGCAGGAACATCCAGATATCTTATGAATTCTATCACCCTATAAGTGCTGCCAGACAACTGGGAATGGGGCAGATGCCAATCGGCTTGTTCTTCTTAGAAAAAATCCAAGCCAGAGGAGAAATCTCATCGGCTCTGATGATGGATAGGCTATTGAGCATAGAAGGACCTCCCCTTGGAAGTTTGGAAAACATTGAATTGGCTATGCTAAGGAGCTCCACTTTTGATCATTGGTGGGTTGAATGGAAAAAACATCTTTTTCACCAATCGGCTTCCATGTATCTGACTGACATCATTCCAGACATGATTCCACAGGTAAACACACTTCTTTTTCAATACCCTTATCAATAGCCGATTGTCTTTAGAAAATAACTTAACCTTCTCTTCTTTTGTTTGCAGACCACAGAGTCTTCTCCTCCTCATGTCAGCAACAATGGAGCCAGTATCAATTATGCTGCCGGAATTCTCCCCAATGGTGGTGGGTTAGCCCCTTCAATCATCGGCTACAATGCTCCCAAAACATCTTCCCTACTCCAAGGGCAAATACGTGAGCCGATTCCTTCTGAAGCTGGCAAGAGGAAAAGAATCAGGTCATCGGCTACTGCTCTACCGGCTACAAAGAAGAAAATCACCAAAAAGCAGAAAAGCTATGATCCAGATGAAGAAGATATAGAAAAAGCCATCGATGAAGCAGCTGCCGAGCTGAGTGAAACAGTAGAAGAAACTCCAACAATTAGCATCCCTATTCCTCAGCAAACCCCACCAACGCCGATTCACAAGACATATCAACCTCGGGTATGTACTTTGTACTCTTAACCTTTCCACAACTCTCTTTGCCGATCTCAGTGTTAACCCTTCTTATGCAGAAAAAGAAATTGGCTGCCAAAAAGAAACCTGCACCGCCTCCATCGGTAACACTTCCTTCAGAATTTGTTTAACCCTTATTTCCTCACGTATTAACTCGTTTTATATTTCAGCCGATCCGCTCTCCAACTCCTATTCATCATGATTCAAGTGAACATACTCCATCGGCTAGAGACAGTCATCATATTGAAGATCAGCCGATTCCTCCTATTCCTGTAAGTATTTGTATCAAAAATATAAATCGGCCATTAATATTCTATTAACTAACAATCTTGTCTCTTTCAGGCCTTAGCCGACATGTTCTCTTTTGACATAAGGCAATTCATAGATGAAGAAGAAGAAACATCAAGCAAGGCTATTGCTCCTATAGCCGATGACTTAAAGGCCACTCTCAAGGATATCGCTCATCGGCTCGAAGGTTCCCTTGATGCTTTGGTTGTCAACTGCGGACCAATCAGAGCAAGATTTGAAGATATTCAAGACCAGATCCCAGACGATGTAGCCGAAATCATCTCCCCAGCAGTTTTCCTTGAACAATATCGTCACAAGCTGGAAAGAGCAAGGCAGAGGATAGCCGATAGGCGAGAGCGAAAAGATCTTGAGACAACCATCCATGCCAATCGGCAATCCATAAACGAGGAAAAAGCCAAGCTTGATCAAATGATATCTGGGCCAAGTTCTATCCAAAGCAATATAGATCGGCTAAAGAATAGGAAGATTGAACTATTGGCTGAATTAGAAGCCTGCAATGCTGAGTTATCACTGGAGGAACAGAAGCTTGCCGATTTACCAAGAGCCATTGAAGAACAAAAATCCAAGCTGAAGTCCTCAATCAGACACTTAGCCGATCTGAACAAATCCATGAAAGTCATCCCAGGAAGTGATGCAGCCGATGCCCAAGCCATAGAAGAAATAGAACAAATTAGGCAAAGGGCCATATCGGCTATCCAAAAACTTGTAACATGAACCAGCCAATGATAATATAAACTCCATACTTGTAAATTGCTTTTGAAATTTTGAAATTTTGATCTTGATCTTTTGAAATTTTGATCTTGATCTTTTGAAATTTTGAAATTTTGATCTTGATCTTTTGAAATTTTGATCTTGATCTTTCTGTATGTATATGCCCCCTAATTTTGTTATGGAGAACGAAACATCACAAAATTACAATCTGCTAAGAACAAATAACCACGAAACAACCGATTATACCAAAAAAGAATTGTGCTAAGGGCGATATAACTTATATCGGCCATCTAAAGGCGATGTCAATACATCGGCTACCATGTATCGGCAACATACAGCCGAATCATGAATTAATCCAAACACTTGGGTAATACTTTTTCAGATATTTTCCATTAAGAGCTCTTCCAAATACCTCTCTATCAAGCCCTTGTAGCATGTAGGCTCCTTTAGAAACAGATTTGTAAATCCGAAAAGGTCCTTCCCAATTTGGTGACCACTTGCCGAACTTATTATCACGAGTTCCAATCGGCAGAATCAATTTCCAAACCAATTCTCCCTCCTCAAAAGATTTCGGTACCACCTTTTTATTATAATGTCGCGCAACACGCTCCTTATCTTTTGTTATCTTTTGTAAAGCAGACATTCTAGATTGAACCAAGTCCTCTGACTCATCGACCATAAGATTATGATAGTCATCGGCTGTCAATTCATCTTGTAAATCAATCCTCCTTGAGCCGATGACATGCTCCCATGGCAAAACTGCTTCATGCCCATAGACTAACTTATATGGAGGAACTTGAATTGATCCATGACAAGCCATCCGATAAGACCATAACGCCTCAGCCAATCGGTTATGCCACTGCTTTGGAAAATCGGCAATCTTTCTCTTAATCAACTTAATCAAGCTTTTGTTAGATGCTTCTGCCTGTCCATTAGCTTGCGCATAATATGGTGAAGAATTCAACAATCTGATTCCCATGCTCTCCATAGATTGAACAAACTCATCTGACACAAAAATAGATCCTTGATCAGTCGTAATTGTTTGTGGAAGACCAAATCGGTATATAATATGCTCTTTAACGAACTGAATTGCATCCCCAGAATCAACTTTCTTCAATGGAACTGCTTCCACCCACTTTGTAAAATAATCGGTTGCTACCAATATATACTTATGTCCTTTACTCGACGGTGGATTGATCTGGCCGATCATATCAATTCCCCAGCCTCTGAACGGCCACGGCTTGATTATTGGATTCATAGCCGATGCTGGTGCTCTCTGAATGGATCCAAATTGCTGACAATCTCGACATCCCTTGTAATATCTGAAGCAATCCTCCAACATTGTCGGCCAAAAATACCCAACTCTCCGAAGTAACCACTTCATTTTATGAGCCGATTGATGAGTACCACAAATACCTTCATGTACTTCTCCCATCACAACCTTGGCTTGATCAGCACTTAGACATTTCAGCAACACCCCATCAATCGTCCGATAATACAGTTCATCATCTAACAAGACATATCTCAAAGCCTTATACCTCAATTTCCTTGAAACCGATTGAGAAGGATTCTTCAAGTAATGAAACACATCATATCTCCAATCATCGGCTGCAATTGTAACAATCCCCATCTCAACATCTGTCATCATCGGCTTGTATCCCGATGCCCCCTGAGCCAAAGCATTAGCCTCTAAATTCTGCTCCCGAGGAACATATCTCAACGTCACTAGCCGAAACTCATCTATTAATGCCCGACACTTTTCATAATAAGCCATCAATACATCATTCTTGCATTCATATTCTCCGGCCAGTTGACTAATTATCAACAATGAATCACCCATGACTTCAATAGCATCGGCTTCAAACTCCTTCAAAAGTTGCAAACCTTTGAGAACTGCCTCATACTCAGCTTGATTATTTGTAGCATATGGCTTGATGGTAAAAGCAAATTCAAAACTTGCCCCTCTTGGTGATATAATAACCAAACCGATGCCACAACCATGAGTACAAACTGATCCATCAAAAAATAACGTCCAAGGTGCAATATCCACTGAGCCGATCGAATCATCACGATGTTCTACGATAAAATCGGCTATAGCTTGCCCCTTAATAGCTTTAGGTGACTCATACTTGAGATCGAATTCTGTTAAGGCATAAATCCACTTTCCAACCCTTCCTTTCAATACTGGAGCCGATAGCATATATTTAACCACATCGGCCTTACAAATTATAGTACATTCATTGGATAACAAATAATGCCTCAACTTTGTACATGAAAAATACAAGCATAAGCACAACTTCTCCACTGAAGAATACCTGGTCTCTGCATCCAAAAGTCTTCTGCTTAAATAAAAGATTACCCTCTCTTTACCTTCGAACTCCTGGATTAGGATCGAGCCGATTGACCTCTCATCGGCTGACAAGTATAATTTGAAAGGCACCCCTTTCTGTGGAGAAACCAAAACTGGAGGAGAACTTAAATATTTCTTAATATTATCCAAAGCCTTCTGTTGCTCTGCCCCCCATGTAAACTCCTGATCGGCTTTAAGTCTGAGTAAAGGTGTGAAAGGCTCTAATCTCCCAGACAAATTAGAAATAAATCTTCTGATAAAATTTATCTTGCCGATCAAAGATTGCAACTGTTTCTTGTCTTCTGGAGGCTGGATTTTCTGTATTGCGCTAATACTCCTTTGCGGTACCTCAATACCCCTCTCATGCACAAGAAAACCTAAAAATTGTCCAGCCGATACACCAAAAGCACACTTAGTGGGATTCATTTTTAAGCCATATTTCCTTGTTCTCTCAAATACTTTCCTTAGATCGGCTATATGATCAACAACCTCTTTAGATTTCACCACTACATCATCAATATAGATTTCAACCAATAAACCGATCAGATCATGAAAGATATAATTCATGGCTCTTTGATATGTAGCTCCAGCACTTTTCAACCCAAAAGTCATGACAACCCACTCATACAAACCGATTGCACCAGGACACCTAAAAGCAGTCTTGTGAATGTCTTCCTCCGCCATCAAAATCTGATTATATCCAGCATTGCCATCCATAAAACTTATAATCTTATGTCCCGAAGCAGCATCTACCAATTGATCGGCAATCGGCATTGGGTATTCATCCTTAGGAGTAGCCTTGTTTAAATCCCTGAAGTCGATGCAAACCCTAAGCTTGCCATTTTTCTTAATTACCGGAACTATATTAGAAACCCACTCAGCATATCGGCATGGACGAATAAAACCAGCATCATATAAACGAGTAATTTCAGCTTTAATCGCATCATACATATCAGCTTTACATCGTCTAGGTGGCTGTTTATATGGCCGATATCCCGGCTTGATAGGAAGCCGATGTTCAACAATCGATCGGCTGAGTCCTGGCATCTCAGAATACTCCCAAGCAAAACAATCGCTATATTCTTTTAAAAGCTCTATTAACTTAATCTTGAAGTCAGATAATAAATTTTTACTGATGAATGTCGGCCTAGACCTATCTCCTGACCCAATATCAACTTCTTCTAACTCGTCAGCCGACATAAAACCCTGACCTAACTTGCCATCGAGATCATCTACAGCATCTTCAGTATAGAAATTGGGACCCTCCACAGCACCCTCAAAGCAACAATTGGGGTTCTCCATCTCTGATCGGCTGTATATCACAATCAGACACTTTTAGATAATCTCCTTGCCAGATTTTTCCTGATAAGCAATCAATTCCATCCATCTCCCAAACAGATAAATCGGCATTAGCAACGTGTACTGACCTGTCGGCTGGAACAACCTCTATCTTGTCACCTTGCCATTGGATTAAGCTTTGATGCATGGTTGAAGGAATACAACAATTAGCATGAATCCAATCCCTTCCAAGCAGTAAGCTATATGAACCTTTCCCATCAATGACAAAGAATGTAGTAGGAACCGTTTTGCTGCCGATTGTCAATTCTACATTAAGAACTCCCTTGGCCTCTGAAGGATTGCCACCAAAATCTTTAAGAACCATATTAGTCTTGATGAGGTCCTCCGAATTCCTTCCCAATTTCTTAAACGTCGCATACGGCATTAGATTCACTGCAGCCCCACCATCAACTAACATTTTGGACATCGGCTTGCCATTAACAAATCCTTTGACATACAATGGCTTAAGGTGCCGATTCTCTGTTCCTTCGGGTTTCTCGAAAACAGCCTGTTCCGGTGACAATACCCATCTGGCACAAGATTCTTCCATGATGTCCGCATTGTCTTGATTAACCCCAAACTCTGCGGGTAGCACAAATACCATGTTGACCGACGAAGAAGCAATGGCTTTTCCTTTAACTATCCTTCTTGCCTCATCGGTTTTACTCTCATCGGCTGGTATTATTCTGTTCTTAACACGCCATTCCTGTTTTGTTTTTGCTCTCTTCAGCCGATGATCGATCTCTTGTTCAACTTCCTGAAATTGTTCCCTGCTCCTCATCCTCTGAACCCTTCTCTTCTGACTTTTGGAAAAAATCCCAGAAGGACACCATTGAGCTCTTGAAGTATCTTCAGCATCCTCCTCCTGGAAATAATCTTGATGAATCGGGCCCAACCTCTGATGAACAGGCAACTTCCCTTGCATCAGCCGATCTTCTTTAAGACGAAATCGGCTAAAATTCTCATTATAATTTGTATCGGCATTAGAACAACCTGGGCAATCTTCTATCGATGGTAACCTCATGCCTTTATTCCAACAAAATATGAAAAATTCGCAGTTCCAATGTGAATCAAAGCTATCATCATCCTCATAATATTGCCTCTCTTGCCGATCATATCTCTTTTGATATTTATTGATCATACTTGTAGAGTCAAACTTATTGAACCGATTATCCCTTCTGTCGGCTGTCCTACCACTTGCATGAACCATGTTGATAGGAAAAGGATTACCATCAATCTTCATCGGCTTCTTGGAGTCATCAAATTTTATCCTGCCTTGTTCAATGGCTACCTGGATTTGTTGCCGAAAAACTTTGCATTCATTAGTACTATGAGACCCTGTGTTGTGCCACTTGCAGTATTTCCTCCTCCCTAATTCCTCAGCCGATGGAATCACATGACCAGCAGGCAGCTGAATTTGTTTCTCCCGAAGCAAAAGATCAAAAATTTTGTCAGCTTTATTGACATCAAAATCATACTTCTCCTCTTTTCCAGAGCTCTTAACCCATTGGCATGGAATCACCTTCTTGTTTCTTGCCCATTCGGCTGCTGCCACTTCGGGAACATCCTCTTCCTCAGAATCGGAAACATAAGAATTAATGAAGTTCACCTTCTTGAATGCTCTATTGGTCTCTTGAAATCTTTGTTCGTGTGCTGTTATCTTTTGGGCCAAATGAGCCAAACTATCAAAGTCTTGAGCCGAAAACCTCTCTTTGATTGGGGTTAACAAACCTTGGAAGGCTAAATCGGCTAATTGAGAATCTGTCAATGTCAGGCTGTAACATCTGTTTCTGACTTCCCTGAATCTCTGGATGTAATCTTGGACAGACTCTTCTCGTTTCTGCCTAATGCTTGTCAAATCAGACAATTTCATCTCATGCACCCCACTGTAGAAATATTTGTGAAATTGTTTTTCCAGATCGGCCCAACTGTGAATAGAATTGTAAGGTAAAGATGAAAACCATGTGAAAGCCGATCCAGACAGAGATAAAGGAAATAGCCTGACTCTTAACGCGTCCGTAGCCGATGCTTCACCACACTGAGCTAAAAATCGGCTAACATGCTCATAAGTTGATACATTATCTTGTCCTGAGAACTTTGAAAAATCTGGAACCTTGTATCGGCTTGGTAATGGCACCCTCTCAAAATACTCTGGATATGGATGCCGATACAGGTTGTCACCATCCCTTGGCTTTAATCCGAACTGTTCTCTCATTACATCAGCTATCATATCGGCCCAAGGTCTCTGCCGAGTCCCATCTTGATGCTGAGGCTGTGTCGGCTCATCTTGATAATACTGCGGTTGATGATATGGCTGAGGAGACGTTCTCTGCCGATACTGCACCTGTGGTGAATGAGGTTGATATTGATAATTAAGATTACCACTTGTGTGGGACTGAGGAATTCGCGGAGCACTAAAATCTTGTTGATTAGGAACATATTGAGTGTTGGCAGCCTGTTGCTGGAAGGTTGGCACTTGCTGTCTTGCCGGTGTATGCATGATCGGCTGAGCAACTGGCTGATTGGAATTGAACATAGTTGCAACTTGCTCAGCTGATATCTGTGGTATGTTATGCCCTACATGCTGAGGTTGTTGTCGGACCAGTACATGAGGATTGAACTCTACGTGCTTCTGTACCGATGCTGGTATTTCCTGTTGACCTGTAGCCGATGTTGACGCCATCGGCTGTCCTGGGGCTACATTGGCAGGCTTTGGCTGGCTGGTCATAAGCGGCCTGTATTGCGGGAAGACCCCATCTGGTAAGAATATTGGTCCTTTGGCTTGATGTTCAGCGATAGTACCGTCAACCACAGACTTGACAATATTTGTTAAAGTGTTGACCAGCACTCCTGACTGGTTGATCAAAGCATGATGCACAGCATAGTCGATCCGATCTTGCAAATTCACGGGCTCTTCAGGAGATTCCTCTTGCTTGACCCCTTTTTCCTTCCCAGAACTTGACTCTGGCTCTTCATTGTTGGGCAAAGTCACTTTGTATCTCTGAACCACCGTTCCTGCTCTAGTCTGGACAAAGGAATGCAAGTACTGGTTTTGGAGCTTGTTCATTATATCCTCCAGCTCTGCCTTTTGCTCCGACGTCAACTTGTCCACTGTCATTGGAATAATATTTTCTGGGTCAACGTCAGTTTTCTTGGAGTCTACCATGATGAAAATTCTTCGTGTCCCACTGGGCGTGCCAAAAGCGTGTTGATGCAAAAAACACACACTGGCCTGGGAGATCTGCTTAGCTCCAGTGCAGGTCCAAAGACTTCTTTCGGGTTCTAGGCGTGCCAATTGGTTTGATCCTGCAACCAATAAGAAACAAAGAAAGTGCAATTAAATCCACCAATGATAGCCGATCGGCTGGTTTACCGATGACATATCATTGAGCATTGAGCCGATGCAAGATGCATTAAATCGGCTATAACAGATAAAGCAAGATAAAGCTAAATCTACTCAATCGGCTGTAGATATCAACAAAATATAATCTAAGTCTCAAAACATATTTAAACTAAGTGATTGGGATAGATCGGACAGGGCGCCGAGACAGTATAAATCACTTATGCCTAAATATATTATGAAGCATAGATTACACAAGCTCATAGCATAGCCGATTAAGCAAATCTAACATGTATCGGCTAGTACTCCGATACCACTTTATACAGAGATATTACCATGAACAAAATATATTAAACAAACTGTCAAACTAGTGTTAAGATGATCCTAACCAGATTTGACAACAAGCTCAATATATTTTACTAAGTTAATATCTCGATATAAAGGGCAGATTTAATATATCAAGATAACAAGACAATTAAACCAGGTAAGGTCGGCTGAAACCCCGACGCTATCTCTATTAGTAATCATAGACAGGCTAGGGACTATGGTTCTAAACATGATTTAGTAGGTCAAACCTAACTGATGCAGCACCAAATATGTAAAGAAACACAATGCCTAGATGATCAAGTCGATGAAAACCTTTTCGAGATGGTAGATATATTGTGTAATCTAAACCAGCATCAATA
>BDMV01000011.1:17585088-17595469 GCA_008326285.1 Oryza officinalis | reverse complement strand
TTGCCATTGATGATTCAATTTTGGAAGAAAGAATTACTGGCCGGTGGATCCATCCCTCCAGTGGCAGGAGTTATCACACTAAGTTTGCATCTCCAAAGGTTCCTGGAGTTGATGATGTAAGTTGAATACAGAGTTATGGATCACTTAGTAATTATTATACTTTCCAAATTTATTTTATTTTGCGTCGACTTTTGGATCATCGATTAAGTTGTTGGATATATTTTTTCTATATATCTCGTACAAATCTTTAGTTGGTCTTCATAAAATTATGTCATGGTGTTTAACCTATGTGATATTATGGCATGGTGTCTGATCTACATAACTATATTTTAATATAATCTATACTCCAACTTTGTAAAGTATTCAGTATTGCATTATCACATATTAGTTTGCCAAACATCTGTTAAAACTGCATTGATAATGATACAACTGCATATGGATTTCTGTTAGTTTATTATTTCCTTTATCAAAGTATTTTTGTTTGTTTCTTAATCATTTTAGTGACATATTTTGTGTGGACCATGTGTCTATTGCACCCTTTTGATTCTGTATAGTTGTAGATATTTGCTTCCTTGCAACAAATATTTTTCCAGTTAATAAAGGAACTAATAGTATATAAATAATACATTTGGTGGAGAATAGAAGACAAATTATGCATCTAGTTTACTATTTTCTCTGTATTGCATCCACGATTCTTCTGCGGTACTGTTTCTTTCACTGCCCTTTTTCTATTTAAGAAAACCGCTATCAAATGTTGACTGATGTTTTCATTTGTCTTATTCGCCTAGGTCACTGGAGAACCACTAATTCAAAGAAAAGACGACACAGCTGAGGTTTTGAAGTCTAGACTTGAAGCCTTCCACAAACAAACTGAACCAGTATGGTGCTCTTTTTAGTGCATTATAATGCTTTAAAGTATTTAGGAAAAGTTGGTCCTTTTTTTAGGCATTATGACACATGTAGTTATTTACCAAACTTCGTGGGTAGAGTTTACTTCCGTATCATTAAGTTCTTGAGGGTGTCTGCCCTGTTATATCATTCTGTCTGTACTGTTCCCATTTAACATCTTCTGGATTCTTTGCTCCTTGTGTGTTCTATGACTGCATGTCCTTTGGTAGCCAAGACTTGGGAGGGTTTCATCTTCTTGTTCTCTAAAATATTGCTGCTTGTGAAGATTCAGTATTTCTTACTTCAATGTTGATTTGCTCCCACCAGGTGATTGACTACTACTCCAAGAAGGGCTTGGTGGCCAATCTTCATGCCAAGAAGCCACCGAAAGAAGTAACTGCTGAAGTCCAGAAAGTTCTTTCGTAAATGTACCACCATTTTGAGACGAAAATTCGACAGATGTACCCAGACACTGGGTCCAGCTTTTATATGTTCAAATTGACGCTGACATGCAAGGTGTAGACTGCTCTCTTTTGCACTGGGCACTCAAATCAGATTTGATGAGCACAGTTATTTGCGTTGTTTTAGTTCTAATAATCTCTCTGGCATGATGGAAGGACGTTTTTTGTATTCACCCTTGAGAGTTCCCAGAAAAGCTTTGCTTGTCATATATGATTATGTGCTGTTAGAGTGTGTTCTAGAGTTCAGCATTGCGTTACGCTAGAGAACTTTCCACTCCTAATTTGCATTGCCATGCGCAAGTTTCTTGGCTGCAATTGTGTGGTTATTTGCATGTTTGAATTCTCATCAATAGCAATGACTTCATTATATTACAAGTTCTGGACTCACATTTGAGTATAGAATCTATTAATAAATCAATGTATAGATTGTATAGAAGTCGTCTTAATGATATGGTATTTATCCTTAGAATCTTTATGTTCTTTTTCCTTTTGGGAAAACCTCACTTAACTTCTACCCAGTGAAACTAACAGAATTACATTCTTCCTTAACACATTTTTATATTCTGTTAAAAGCAATTGAACTATTTTCTCCTATTTTTTTGGTCGATTGCTATTATATTTCGTTTGTTTAATTGGCATGCCGAAGCAGCAATTAGCATGAGCTCTAATTACAGACTTACAGTAGGTTGAAACAAAAAATGCTACGAGGCAGGATGGCAGAAACTGAGAAGGATACTCAGTTTTAAAAAGTGATGCTCGTGTTAGTGCTTATGTGGCATAACTGAGAAGGATACTCAGTTTTAAAAAGCAGCGTCTTACGTGGCTTATCGTTTCAGGGTTGGGAGCTGTATTCCCTCTGCTACATATTAGAAGTTCTTGGGTGTTTTTCCCAAGTTATTGCAAAGTTGACTAAATTTATAAAAAAAACTTAGCAACATCTACAACACTAATTTATAGTATATTTGTTTTGTATTGAAATACTGCTACATTTTTCTATAACCATTTTTAAATTAAAAGAATATTTAAAAATAAAGTTTGATTTTGAACAAACCAAGAACATCTTATAATAGGGAACATTACAAAAAGTATTACTATTTTTTTACCGAATTGATCTTTTCAGATATCTCTAAAGTAACTTTCACAATAAGCAGAAAAGAGGGTATACAAACTTGCTTCCGTTCAAGGACCTCGACCCATAGGTCACTACATATGGGGATCATGGCATCTAATACGTGAAACCTTTAGGCCTTTGATTCAAACGAAAATCGTATGAATTTTGAATGATTTTATCCTTACCGGAAAAAATACCCGTCATTGTAACAGCTAAGACGTTTTTTCCGGTGATACAATAGCTATAAATTGAAACATTGGGATCGCTATACACTATAATTGAAAAAGTTAATGAAAATCCTTTCTTGGTTTTGGGACAAAAGCCCATTCCTTCATTTTCAACCCTAGCCCAGTTTGCTGCCTCCTACCTCCCTCCGCTTGGCCTCCCTCTCTTCGGTCCAGCCTACAAGTGGAGCCCGTAGGCTTAGCTAGCACAGCCGACTGTCTGCTCTCACTGCCAAGCCAGACCCACGCGCTACAATAGCACCTTCAACCTCCAAACGACAGTCCCATGCCCGTATGATGCCAAAGCCGAGCCTCCCCGTCAAATTCAACCGAATCTTTCTTGATATCCCAAAATTGGTTGAGGGCTTTTGATCCACTCGACCTCCTCTTTTTGTTTTCCCCAAAATTGAAGCAAATCCGCATCCAAATCTGATTTCCCAAAATTTGTTGAGAGTTTTTGATCTACTCGATCTCTTCTTTCCATTTCCCCCAATATCGGAGTGAATCCACATCCAAATCGTCGCAGCCCAATTCCACAAAACTTAGGATAAAAACATGTGCACCGATGTCGCTACAGACGACGACGGACAAAAAAAAGCTATGAAAGTTTTACATATTTTTTAATTAGGTATATTGATAGATTATTACCGATGGTATAACTGAGTCTGAGTACGAATCAATATCATTTCATATGAGAAACCAATTTTGATAAAGACAAAGAAGCACCCGAGATGAAGTTCAAATCCAAGTCCAGATCAGTATCATTAAATATAAGAAACCGATTTTGATTAGGGAAAAGAAACACCTGAACCAGAGTTCAAATCGGAGACTATTGATTTTGAGAACTGATCCAACTCGCATTCGCCAGTCACGACTATCCCACGCGTGGCTGCAAACGAACAGAGAGGAGAGCTAGATGCAACGTACCCAGCCGACTAACACCGCTACTGCCTATTTCCTATGTGGTTGAAGATTTCTCTTGAAGATAAGGTCTGGCTTATCTGTTTTTATCAATAACTGCATTGTTAGTAAATGGGCTTATATAGCTAAGTTGGCTTTGAATAGAACCCATTGTTAGTAGATGGGCTTATATAGCTAAGTTGGCTTTGAATAGAACCCAGCCCACAAAACTAAAACTAAAATTAAAGGCATATATCATGTGAGGTAATTACAGCCCACATGGTTAAGATTGAAGGCAAATCACGTGAAGATCTATGATTTAGATTAAATCACTTAATTAACCGATGGTCAAAACTCTCTAGTTATTAATGTGGAAGGTCAAAACTAGTTAACGTGAAGATTTACGATTTAGATTAAATCACTTATTTAACCGATGGTCAAAACTCAGTTAATGTGTGGGGGGTTCAAAACTCTCTAGTTATTAACGTGAGAGGTCAAAACTAGTTAAAATGGAAGCTCTCTGATACCGCTACAAACGACGCTGGATGAAAAAAAGCCACGGAACCTTATGTATTTTTTAATTAGGTATAGATAGGATTTTTTTTTCTATATAGCCCTTTCAATCGAGGAATAGACACTATGTAATCTTATGAAATTCATATGAAATGCCTTATTCCATGCATGTTTTAGAAAAAAATTAGCATGAGGTAGAATCTTGTGTTTCAAACGGACATGTTTAAATCATGAATTGCAGCCTGGAGGGTGGCAAGTCCTGTAGTTGCATATTTAACAGAATTATGAATTCCCCACGGGAAGGTGCTGATGAAAAGACACTAAATCAGAAATTGATAAAATATATAAAACTGAGTTGGCAACTGGCATTTCATTCTGTCGCTGAATAAACAAACGAAAATAAATAGAACGGTATAGGGGTACCAACGTTCCACCCGATAAGTGCATGTTCAGTTAATCCCTTTCCCATGAAACTTGGAGGGAATTAATTTCACAACCACCCAACCACGCATTATATACAGAACAAACTAACTATAGATCATTACATAGGAAAAGCACGAGCCTCCTATAAAGGAAAAACTATGTAATGGTAAATATAAAGGGAATCTAGAAAGGCAGAACGAGCACAATATTTGAACTAATTTTCAATGACAAACTTCCGTATTAGGTAATTATAAATTGCAACAGTTGGAAGTTAGGGGATGCATAAAAATTGTGTAGTTTACATGTTGTAATAGTGACATAATTCAGCAGTAAGTGTGTAGGATCAGATGGGGTTTCTGAATAATTATGCAGAAGATCAGATGGGGCAAACAATCTCTTTAGGCTCAATAAAAACTTTCAAGTTTCAATGCCTTTCTCGCACAAGACATAGGGCTTACATAGGGTCAATCCATCAGAAATTGAGATCAGGAACTGATTTCCCTGTTCAAATAGTCGACAAACATCCTCTTTGCGCTCTCAGCATCTGTTGGTGGGGGAGGTCCACTCAAGCTGTACTGCCCTGCCAGCTTAATGAAAGTGCGTCGCAGGCTTCGGAGCTCAGGCAGACCAACTGATCTTTGAAGACAAATGTAACAACCAGTTAAGGATATCTTGATTATTTGCCCATACAACGGATAGATGGTGCCCCTATCTTTGAAGCCTACATACCAAGGCTTCCTTGTGGCATAAAACTGCGGCCAATTATTATTTAATGTGCAAAACTACCATATTGGAAGAATTTTCACCTACTTAATTTTCAAACAGTTGTTGCAAGTTGAAAGAAATGTGAAGATAACACTCTATATGAAAGGGCATGAACAATATCAGAAGATTATTTTACACTAGCCAGTAAAGATTGCTAGATCTTCATATACTGCACTTATAATATATATAAAAGAGTCAACGGACACACAAAGCTTAGAGTATATTTGTTTAAACTTATATTTATACAGCATAAAAGAATTGGCTCAAACAGTAAAGGATATAGTTGGTAGGTCAGGACCAAGAGAAATCTTATTCACGGCAAGCCCAAGACCACAAGATTGTGCTTCAACAATTGCATTGACCACCTCCTGCAAATCAGCTCAAAAGGCTAGCCGATTAGAGAGAAATCCATAATCGAAATATCAGATATCAACCAAAATCACCATCATTACCTGTGTCGCTTTGTCCATCTCGTAAAGGGAATTAGCTTCTGTTGTCCGAGCCTAAAATATCACCAAATCATGATTCAATTCCAACAGCTACAGGTACAAGCATAAATGGAATAGCACTACACTTCCAGCATCATGAAGAGAGTACAGTATCTGCAGAAAGTGACTAAGGCATTGATTCTTCTGATTATTTGTGCATTTACACCATCATATTTAGATTTTGACAGAAATTGTTTGCCAGGGGTACAAAGATGCTAATACACAAAAAGAGAGGAACTAAGCTTACATCTAATAACATATGGAGTTAAGACTCCATATCACAATAGCAAGCCAAATTTATGAGAATGGACAGTGTACTAAATAATTTGGAAAACGAATTATTTGGGGATTATATGATCATGCGTCAGTTTTTCAAGAATAGATTGCACTTACAGTCTGAGTTGCTATTGTAGGTTGGAGAACTTTCACATCTCTTGTCTTAGAGTCCACTTTCTTAGTCAAATATGATACAGCCTCAGCAATAACAGGAGACGATTCCATTACTCCATCTATTCAAAATAGTACAAAATCAGTTTTAACATTGCATAAGGCAATATACATATCTATTGTAGGTACTGATATAGATATACTGATTACCTCTAGATGGAAACAATTCAAAAAGAGGAGAATCCCAACGATTGCGCCTATCTGGCTTCTCAAATCTACTTACCAGATCATCGAATCTGTCACAACAGAAAAAACTGGTGAGCAGGCAATAGTATCTGGTTATGTATTGTATTAAATGCCAGGGACACATGCTTTGTTATATTCCCAAGGAGCCAAAAATAACAGTGGATTTCATAACCTATAAAGAATGCCAACAAGCACCAAAAATTTGCATCAGACGTGGCAAACTAGCAGCACGTCCCGTAGGGCCAATATTATCGGTTCAGTTTGTTGCATTAGTTTAGATTCTTTTGTTATCATATTAAATTGGTGTTAGGAGTTGGTTTAGTAAGGATCGGTGAATAATGAATGGGGAAAGCAAGGATTATCAATTTATCCACCCATCCCTACCTTTCCCTTCTATCCCCTGCAACCCTTCCCCCCATGAGCATGCTTCTTCTGCTCAAACCTGCCAAAGCCTCCCTCCTTCCATGATTACCCAATATGATCTCTAGACCATAATACAACTACATGCAACATATCTGTAGTTTGTGGAATCAATCTATCACACCAAATAAATAAAAAAATATAAGAAATCATGCAGCATTTCTAATAGGTCAAGAAGATCCAAAAATATGAAACCTCTCACATACATATTATTATCATACGCGGGTTCTCCTTTGTCCTGACGCTTGGTGTTCCATTCCCTACAATGGTCCACTTCTATATCACAGAAAAGCTGAAATAAAATAGAATCAGGAATGATATCACTGTGTATTATATGATTTTTCACTATATCAAATGGTGTAAAATCATAGTAAATTGCATATTGGACCACCTTTCTATACCATGGTTGCAGCATTTTTTTTCACTTTGGGCTAGCAATTTTTACAAAATGGTGCACTTAAGACCTATCTATCTATCTACCTTCAGGTCGAGATTCACATGCTTGACCATAGTTGGTATTGGTGGAGATGGAGCTCAAGCTCCGCTAGCATGGCGCATGCTGGAGCTCGACCTCAACCTTCGTCACCCTGCCCCATGCATCCGTGCTCAAGACTCATTATGCAGTGCTGGTTAAGTGACCCAGCCCCCAATCAAGCTGGTGCAGCCACGGATGAAGAACTTGTGCTAGCATAGACTCCATTGACTAGCTGTTGGTGGGGCAGAAGTGTGGAGTGATGAGATCCATATGGAGTTAGAATATCCCTTCGTGATTCATTGGCTATGCGCTTGAGCACAAACTAGAGCTCCGCTGTGCCACATCGAGCTCAACCTGGAGACCGCCGGTGCTGCACTCAAGCTCAGGCACTAATGTAGGTCAAGAATGTGGGTGGGGCCTGTTCATTGGCGTGGTGAGCTTGAACCAAAACAGGGGAGAGAGAAGAGAAGAGAAAAGGGGGAGAGCCAAAGGAAGAAGACCGGTCCAATGTGAAAAAAATTGCAAAGATTTCTGGTCCAAAGTGAAAACAGTGTCCTACCTCTAGTCCAAGTTGCAACAATGGTTAAAGAGTGGCCCAATATTTGCTTATTCCAGGCACGCACACACACAAAATAAGAAAAAAGGAGTCCATGCAGGACTGCTAACATGATTATCAGTTGCAAATAAGCAGATTCTCTGCCTTGGTTTAGTAAAGCTGAAAAAGGCACATGAATTGCCTTATGAGTGCTTTGGGTCCATCTTATGAAGAAATGAATTTACCATAGCAAAATCACTGCACCGCAGAACAACGATGGTTCTGTAAAGTATGATCAGTTGAACTACAGTGTTATGNATTTTGTGATTGTAAAATTTGTGATGTTATTTTGTTCGTTTTGGATAGATTTTGGGGGCAAAGCGAGGGAAATGCGCTCGGTGCATCAGCTCAATTCGAGCCGGTGCATCGAGCCTTTTTTTCCCTCGCGTACGCCTCAAAGGTGCTGGTTGTGAAACCGGCACCAATTACTCGGAGTCATTTGTGCCGCCTTCATGGTGCCGGGCCGGTTGGGAAACCGGCACCAATAGCACTTTCTGTACTAGTGTTAATAGGTCAAGAAGATCCAGAAATATGAAATCTCACATACATATTATTATCATACGTAGGTTCTCCTTTCTCCTGACGCTTGGTGTTCCATTCCTTACAATGGTCCACTTCTGTATCACAGAAAAGCTGAAATAAAATAGAAGCAGGAATGATATCACTGTCTATTATATGATTTTTCACTATATCAAATGGTGTAAAATCATGGTAAATTACCAAAAATTTGCATCAAACATGGCAAACTAGCAGCATGTCCCGTAGGGCCAACATTATCGGTTCAGTTTGTTGCATTAGTTTAGATTCTTTTGTTATCATATTAAATTGGTGTTAGTTGGTTTAGTAAGGATCAGTGAGTAATGAATGGGGAAAGCAAGGATTATCAATTTATCCACCCATCCCTACCTTTCCCTTCTATCCCCTGCAACCCTTCCCCCCATGAGCATGCTTCTTCTGCTCAAACCTGCCAAAGCCTCCCTCCTTCCATGATTACCCAATATGATCTCTAGACCATAATACAACTACATGCAACATATCTGTAGTTTGTGGAATCAATCTATCACACCAAATAAATAAAAAAATATAAGAAATCATGCAGCATTTCTAATAGGTCAAGAAGATCCAAAAATATGAAACCTCTCACATACATATTATTATCATACGCGGGTTCTCCTTTGTCCTGACGCTTGGTGTTCCATTCCCTACAATGGTCCACTTCTATATCACAGAAAAGCTGAAATAAAATAGAATCAGGAATGATATCACTGTGTATTATATGATTTTTCACTATATCAAATGGTGTAAAATCATAGTAAATTGCATATTGGACCACCTTTCTATACCATGGTTGCAGCATTTTTTTTCACTTTGGGCTAGCAATTTTTACAAAATGGTGCACTTAAGACCTATCTATCTATCTACCTTCAGGTCGAGATTCACATGCTTGACCATAGTTGGTATTGGTGGAGATGGAGCTCAAGCTCCGCTAGCATGGCGCATGCTGGAGCTCGACCTCAACCTTCGTCACCCTGCCCCATGCATCCGTGCTCAAGACTCATTATGCAGTGCTGGTTAAGTGACCCAGCCCCCAATCAAGCTGGTGCAGCCACGGATGAAGAACTTGTGCTAGCATAGACTCCATTGACTAGCTGTTGGTGGGGCAGAAGTGTGGAGTGATGAGATCCATATGGAGTTAGAATATCCCTTCGTGATTCATTGGCTATGCGCTTGAGCACAAACTAGAGCTCCGCTGTGCCACATCGAGCTCAACCTGGAGACCGCCGGTGCTGCACTCAAGCTCAGGCACTAATGTAGGTCAAGAATGTGGGTGGGGCCTGTTCATTGGCGTGGTGAGCTTGAACCAAAACAGGGGAGAGAGAAGAGAAGAGAAAAGGGGGAGAGCCAGAGGAAGAAGACCGGTCCAATGTGAAAAAAATTGCAAAGATTTCTGGTCCAAAGTGAAAAGAGTGTCCTACCTCTAGTCCAAGTTGCAACAATGGTTAAAAAGAGTGGCCCAATATTTGCTTATTCCAGGCACGCACACACGCAAAATAAGAAAAAAAGAGTCCATGAAGGACTGCTAACATGATTATCAGTTGCAAATGAGCAGATTCTCTGCCTTGGTTTAGTAAAGCTGAAAAAGGCACATGAATTGCCTTTTGAGTGTTTTGGGTCCATCTTATGAAGAAATGAATTTACCATAGCAAAATCACTGCACCGCAGAACAACGATGGTTCTGTAAAGTATGATCAGTTGAACTACAGTGTTATGCTATGTGCAGAGAGAGAGAGAGAGGGAGATTTTAATCTTGGGCTTGATGCCAGGAGAGGATTAGTCACGCTACCGCAACCACCTAAGATAACTGTCCGGACGAAACATGCTTCCAGGATTTATCTAATACTTGATCATCAGGGCAACTCAACTAATCCTAGAAAAATATCTCCAAACCAAACTTATCTCTAAATCCCTAACTCAATTACAGCCT